>JAGXCT010036160.1:0-66957 GCA_022495035.1 Philopotamus ludificatus | reverse complement strand
TCTCTCTCTCGTTCATTTGTATCGCCGCTTAGGTGGGAATGACAGTCAGCAATGGATATACTATCACAGAATCCCTATGCACCAATAGCCCCTGTCACTTTAACCGATCCGTCACGGCGGCTCGAAACCAACAGCGTCGCCCAATGGGGTCTATTTACTATGGAAAATAGACCCCAAGCATTTCATAAAATGCTAAAAAATGGATTACTCTAATAATAAAAATAGTTATTCTTGATATGCTTCGTAATTTGGTCGATATATTGGATTTTCTTCCGTTTCGCTATCTCAGAGCTCTCGCAGCACGTTTTAATAGTACGTTTTCATCGCAATTGCACATCGTACTGGAAGCGAGCGAGAAAAACACAATAAAGGTCAATGATTATAACATTTAATCATTAGACTTTTTTAGACAAATATAATAATTGGGGTATGTAGAATTTTATTTCATTGTGATATTAAATAAGTAATTGAACTACTAAAAAAATTAGGGGGAAGGGTGGAAATGGGAATATGCATTAATAGCTCACGTCCTTATTGAGTTTGGCGACCCCTGGCCTTACTAGGCATATCGTACTAGCAATAGAAATGTTGACTCTTAAAAGTTGTAATCAGTCATATGAGATCTGCATATATAAATATGTTTTCTTATTATTTTAATTGCAAAATCATTTAATATGCGTATTTTATATATGCAATAAAATATCATGCAGTTTATTATCGTAGCCATAACGTCCTTGTCACATATTCTGACAACATTGTTCTAAAATTTTTGAACATGAATCGTATCTAGATTACAATCCATTCCCACGCTAATGGCATTCATAGCTTCCGTTATGTGATTTTATTCATTTTTCTATTTCCGACGCATGCAAATGATAACATTAGGAAGCGTTTGATGCAGCATCAGCATCATCATCACGAGAATGAGGCGGCAATTTCTTTTTTCATGTGTTGATCGATCAGAAAGTAGGTGCCGGAGGTTAACAGAGGCAGCAATCGAGGCTTTTAAACAGTTTTGCCATTATTTCGCAAAAAAATAATATAATATTTATTCTTCGGACATAACCTCCCCGGTGAAAGTGCGTTGTCGAATTTCGACATTGAATTCGAAGCAATAGAAATGTGTTCAATAATAATTGCATGACGTCAAATGTGACGCACGTTTTGCTCTTCGATAAATATCATAAAATTGCCCATGGTGTACGATGGGTCTTAGTACCGAATTGAAATGAGAAAAACTATGGTACCATTATACATAAAACATTAGAATTAGAAAACATTATTTGCATTCAATTATCTATTGTTATAAGAGTATGTTTTCTCATTAATAATTCTGAAATATCACTGTTTCACTTTTATTAAATTTTATTTATAAATGATACGTTCATTTTATAGATAAATTGTTAAAGTTTTATGATAGAGATGACTGATTCAATTAGAATGATAAATTGTTTCAATTATAGGTTTAGTGAAAGGTGAAAGATGTATCCAATTTTATTTTATTTATTAATTAAGAGCATTCATTTAATTAAGCCATTAATATACTTCTTATTCTCTTTCTTCTTATGTCGATTTTTATTTTTTAACACTCGCTATAAACTCTGTATATATTTTTATCCCGATTATTATCGCATATTTAATATACATAATTTCTTTAATTGTTTTATTATTTATTCTCAAGAAATACTATTTAAAGTAATCGCTTTCGAAGCACTTCTGAAGCGCAATATTCGATATGGCGTTTAGCTCTCTTTGCGATTCAGTTTTATCTCCTCAATGATAGCAAAATGTCGATCGATTATTTTTTCTACAACCTCAGTATTAGAAAGAAATCGCAATAACATATCCGATGTATACGGGAGGCTGCGGCATTATAACTTCGTTAGTTTTATGGCCAAAAAAATCTTTTCACATTTTCTTTTATTCACGTTTAATAATAAATTTAAAAGGGTATAATAATATATCAAGCCTTTATTATTATCACAATTTAATATCTAGCTTCTAGTTTTCCAAGAAATGTTAGTTTTATGCACTTATTTTACCTATTGCTAGCAATATCTAGAAATGTCAGCAACAAGTGTGTTAATACCTTCTTTACAGCATATGCTGTACTGCTGCCTATATTATACTCGTAAAGCATTAAAGCAACAAATTAGTACCCGCGTCCTAGTTTGTATTTATGCATCCGAGAAAATCACTTGATTAAACGTGAAATACTGTCTGAAAAACTAAACGACTTTCGATATGACCTAATATTTTCTTGAAAACTTTGTTTTTCATCTCATCTACTTATTGAAGTGACACAGAAGCTCCTTAATTTTGATGTACATAAATATGGAAATATTTCTTGCCCTTGAATTCATCAAGAATACGAAGGCTGGGGTATTGCGATTCTTTGTTGGATAATTTATTGTACTCGGTTTTGGGATGACGCGGTTCACAACAATTTAGCAAATATATTTTTTTAATTTTTATAAAAAAATAATACAATTTTACTTTACTTTTAAAAAATTCATCATCATTCATCATCATTTGCCAGTCACAAGGCTCTAACTCGCTGAGGGCATGGACCTTACCAAACTCTCGCATGGTAGTCGAGGCCAAAGGAGCCTGAGTCTAACACGTGACGTGAGGGCTCTCCTTTCGTGTCCATACCGCGGTATGGACCTGAGCCGTCTTGGTATGCGGTTTTTTGTAAAGAGTTTCCCTCTCTTGACCATTGCTGGCATTGGACGTACAACTTCTACCATGTTGGTATCGGATTTTACCCTCTCGAATGTGTCCAGGCAAGTAGGAGGGGGTTTGTTTCGGTATTCGTTTGTTCTCTTCTCTAAGACGTTATCTGCTTATAACGAGTCACGAGTGACAAGTAGCGAGCGACCACACACACACGCCTTTGTAGATATGCACAGGCATACATATGCACATCTGCCCAAAACGAGTCCCAAGGAGCCGGTCGCAAGTGAGGGTTTGGGTCCCCGCGGTATGGAGACAAAAGCGAGCCCTCACGTCACGTGTGAGACTCGACTGCCATTTGAGAGTCTGGTAGGGCCCATACGCTCAGCGAGTGAGTGTCTCGTGGCTGGCAAATGATGATGATGATGAGTCATAGCTCTCTATGTACGCGAGACTACGAAATATCGGAACGTAATATTTTTTATATCAACAAAATTACAGATCGTGCATTGCATGAAATTTTCCTACGCCCATTTTCAATTTTCCTGTTATGTGACCGTCTGCAATTTTTTTCGACATTATTTTTCATACATCTGCAACGATCTTTTGTGACGCGTATTAGCCAGCCATTGAATGGTTTATGTTCTTTTGTCCATTCGCATTGTGGAATGGAAACGTGCTAATCGTACGGCACGTTTTTCGAGTTAAGTCGATTCTTCTTCCGGTCCGGGACTGCACCGAGCTGGTCTCCGCGTTATGGTCATGGAACGTCGCCCCCGGGACGGATGTCGCCCTAGTCAACGGCCTGTGCGACCTCTGGAACACCGAAACGCCGACAAACGTTGACAATCGTTGATTTTGCGGGATCGCCGATTATTTTCGCCAAGTACAAGGTCGCGCAAATACGTCGTGCATCGCGTGATTCATACGAACATCGTTTCGCTAATCGATGTCATCGATTGTATATAATATGATATAAAAAGAGGCGATGATTTCACATGTTGTGAATCAAAGACGGCACAAAAAAGACTAGCGATTTAGCATTTTAACGGATTTTAACATTTGTTATGATGCCTCGATAGAATATTCTAGCTCGATGTTGTCCGACATTCATTCACGATTGTCTATTGTCGAATGAAATAACAAATTTTGGACGAAAGCCGGCTTTGTATTTGCTGTGATGGGCGTATTGATCGATAATCGTTATCGCTGTGTACAGCAACTCATGCATGGATCTCGATTCCCAATTATATTCGATGTGTTATAGAATCCTTCCCGGAACTTATATGGCAGTAGGTCCACGATCCTTCTACTAGCAAATCACGATTTTGAGTGTCGTGAGTCATACACGCGTCATGTTTATGGCCTATCGTCGAGTGTGAATTGCTTCTTAGAACAAAGGGTATGCAAGAGTGCATTAAACTCAGGTGACGTTAGCCGATGGCTTCCAAGTCGAAGCCGAAATCAAAATATATCCCCAACTAATGATTATGCTTCACAAATTCAAAATTAAAATCATGCCTAAAAATCCATCGATGTACGTGTGTACTGACGCGGCGCCGTCAAAGATAGGTAAAGCCAATAGCACTACAACTTGTTTTTTTTAATCGTCGTAATTACGTATATATACATAATGTGCAAATGAAGCTTAATAAGAACAGATTCTACCCCTATCCCTATTTTTAACCCCAACCATGAACGTAAGGAGGTAGAAAAGGTTCTCGAATTGACGCATTGTAAATGGTTGGCTACCACTGTTCTAGATCTTCTCGCATGTGATTCTTGCCCTATAACAGGGTGCCCTCGGCGGTTAAAATCTTTCAAGCTAAGGTCGCCGTGTCGAAATTTACAAAACAATCGTTGGCTCTTTTGAATATTCTAAACACCGTACACTTCCTCCATATTTTTACAGCATATGCTACACTGTTGCCTATATTATACTCGTAAAATATTAAAGCAAAAAATTAATACATGCGTCTTAGTTTGTATTTATGCATCCGAGAAAATCACTTCTTTAAACGTTTTCCTGTTTTTCGGATCAACTAATTACCGATTTATAAATTTAAAATCTAGAACGACGCGAAAGCTTCTTAATTTTGGTGTACACGGAAATATGGAAATATCTCTTTCACTTGAATTCAGCTCGGAAAACGCCGCTGAAATTCTGGTGTAAATTTCCAAATGAAAATTAGGTTTGGTTGTCATTTTTTCTGTCGAATAGATATTGAAATATGGAAATATCTCTTACATTTGCATCCAGCTTCGAAAACGCTGGTTGTATTATAATTTCAGCTATAAAATTGTATGGAAATGGAAATTTTATTTCTTCTCTAACTTTTGACAGCACTGAAAATGTACAAAGTAGCTTGACATAATGACTCGAGTTATGTTAGTTGTTGTCAAAATTACTTTTTCACATATGCATACGTTCACCTTTGGAGTTTCAAGTTGATTACAAATAATTGTACAATGTCTGTAATAAAAAATAATTATTAAATCCATTCAGTGTTGAGCAATATCGGTTTAAGCGAGTTTTCCGAGGAAAACGATGATAAAAAATATAAACTGAATATTTAAGAGCTTGAAATCTTAATTGCAACCATCTTGTCCTTCATAAATTAAAAAAAACCCTTATATCTGAGGACGCTATAAGAAAAAAACATCATAACCCTTGTAGACGGAGCTTACAGCCCTATAACAATAGTTTTTGATAAATAATGTTATAGAAAACTATTTTCCCAATTTAAAAAAACGTTTAGTGCAGAATCTGGTTTTCTCCATTTTTACATAGGACGTTGCAAAATTGTAAAAAATTGACGCCTTTGAAATGTGGTGTGTCTAAATATGTCTCAAAAAGATTCTTCGATACTTTGAACATCTCGCTAGAAGAAACGATAGCCTTGAGAAGCTCGTCGCGCTTGGTAACGTACAAGAATGTAGGGAAATGGTAGGGCGACCAAGTGAAGACCGCCACAGTCTCCGTAGTCCACCGTAGCTGCAATGCGAGATGCGGAATGCAAAGGATCCTGGAGAGCTAAAATCAAGAAGATTCAGGTCAAGAATTTTCACGATCCTCAGACATGAGTATCGTGAATTCTTGACCTGTATACTATTGATTAATTTTCTCCAGGATCCTCGACATTTCGGTCATTCCAGAGGATGGGCACCCTGCCCTTTACACTGGTTCTTTATTTCACGAGCGATACTCCTCTACATACTATCGTTTCTTCTAGGGAGTTTTCCCAAGTAACGAAGAATTCTTTAAGAACAAGAGTCATTTTTTTTTATCATTTTAGATCCGGAAAACCTCCTCTTTTTCCAAATTAGCGATAGCATTGATATTGCGATTCACCTTATTATTTCAGGTAGTAGATATCTGGGATAGATAAATTCTTAGACCATCTCCACGTCCGGAAGTTTAGCGGATCTTGATAGTTGATTGCTTCAATCGATTATCATCAGCTTGGTCGATGATCCCAGTGGTGTGTCGGAATATTATAGACCAGTCCCTTGCAATTGTTGATTTGCATTGAAACATTGAGTGGTAAAAAATCGCTAAACCATAAAAGCGGAACCGTGTAAAATGGCCCCGCGTAATTCGAAGTACCGGTCCGCAAATTTGTATCAAATCTGCTCGATCTTGATATCGTTTTGATAGCTTATACAGTTAATGGCTCAATCAAATGCCGTAATGGCATGCCTTCATCATTATGTCGTCTGAGTTCCCCGCCCAGATAATAATATTTTCATGCTGACTTCTAATCTCCATTGTTGGCTTTCTCCTTTCGTTTTATTTCGCCGACTCACGGGTTGGCAAAGGCGCTGATCGTGATGGCGTCTCTCACTTTTTTTAAATAAAAATATATATCTTATCAAATTTTGCGTAATAATACAGTTACTGGTCAAAATTCATGCAATGCCAATGAAATTGGAGAATGTTAAAAAAATATTGCAAAGAAATGCAAAAAAAATGTATCTTAGATTGTATCCGAAGAAGAGATAACGAATTGAAACTGACATTAAAACGGAGTCGATTGAAAATTTTGAAATGACCGATGACTCAATCAATACTCGCAGATTTACTAATGGAACATACGTATGTAATTATTAATAAATCACAAGATCAATATTGCAAAAATGAATGAATCTTTGAAATATACCACGTATAGATGCTTTTACAGATTACTCATTTAATAAAATTAGGCAGTAGGGCAGTTGAATAATGTAACTGAACCACGTGTATCTAAATTTTCATCACCCGTTGTGCCACTGCCGCCGTGAAGATTTATTCAGCCATTTCTCTTTT
This sequence comes from Philopotamus ludificatus, assembly GCA_022495035.1. Taxonomy (NCBI): domain Eukaryota; kingdom Metazoa; phylum Arthropoda; class Insecta; order Trichoptera; family Philopotamidae; genus Philopotamus; species Philopotamus ludificatus. Next base: position 59,975 of record JAGXCT010036160.1, on the reverse strand, counting down.
CTCCGAATCTTGACTGTTCGATCAAAAGCCGCGACGAACAATATGGTATTGTTAAAATGGAACGACACACTTTGCTCTGTCTGCTGATGCTGCTGCTGCACTCCTAGGTTCTCACGGTACATCCCATGCTAATGATTTCTGTAAATATTAAGAACACGTTTTCATCGATTCTGAAGGCATCAACTGTATAATGCGGTGGTCATCACCGATGATGAAAGATATAACGTGGAATCTACCAGTGTTGTTCATTTTTGTATCTCACGGTACATTGTAACTCTTATCTAAATTTTGCGACGAACCTAAATTATGATAATATGCGGAAAGACTATTTCTATTGCATAATTATATTTACTGACTTACATGAACTTGACTTTAATATAGCACTCGGCACCATTTTTAATAAATCGCTGCAGCTTCTTGGCTATGCGGACGACATAGAAATTGTGGTCAGATCTTGGGCGGCTCATAAGGATGCATGCCAGCGAATAATGAGAGCGGCATGGGATTAAGGATCAACGAGTCCAAGACAAAATGTATATGGGACGAACCCTTGAACCCCCAAGCGTCGAAGAGTACAGATTCGAGGTCGTCCAGGAATTCACACATTACGAATAACAATGAAACCATTTGGGAGTACGAAGAAAAACCATACTGGCAAACTTCAATAGGATCTACGGTCGAAATTGCTCTCAAAGAAGACCAACGTCAAGCTCTACAAGGCCCTAATTAGGCCCGTCCTAACATACTGATCTGAATGTTGGACATTGACAAAACAAGATGAGCGACAACTGGACATCCTGAAGAGGAGAATTCTGAGACGAATATTTGGAATCGTATTCGACGACGGGGAATTGCGTATCTGAAGCAACGCGGATCTGTATCGACTATACGAGGATATACTGGTCACAGCTGTGGTCAGTGGCCAGACTCCGATGGGCCGGTCACGTGTCAAGGATGCGGAACAGTCAGCCGCTGAAAAGGCTTATGGTTAACCAGCCTTCATGTCCCCGAAGGAAAAGAAGACCAGGGCTGAGGTGGTCGGACAGAGAGACATTGCATCATTGAAACTGTAGGATACGAGGATATACTGGTCACAGCTGTGGTCAGTGGCCAGACTCCGGTGGGCCGGTCACGTGTCAAGGATGCAGAACAGTCAGCCGCTGAAAAGGCATATGGTTAACCAGCCTACATGTCTCCGAAGGAAAGGAAGACCAGGGCTGAGGTGGTTGGACTGTGTACAGAGAGACATTGCATCATTGAAACTGTAGGATACGAGGATATACTGGTCACAGCTGTGGTCAGTGGCCAGACTCCGGTGGGCCGGTCACGTGTCAAGGATGCAGAACAGTCAGCCGCTGAAAAGGCTTATGGTTAACCAGCCTTCATGTCTCCGGAGGAAAGGAAGACCAGGGCTGATGTGGTTGGACTGTGTGCAGAGAGACATTGCATCATTGAAACTGTAGGATACGAGGATATACTGGTCACAGCTGTGGTCAGTGGCCAGACTCCGGTGGGCCGGTCACGTGTCAAGGATGCAGAACAGTCAGCCGCTGAAAAGGCATATGGTTAACCAGCCTACATGTCTCCGAAGGAAAGGAAGACCAGGGCTGAGGTGGTTGGATACTGCATCATTGAAACTTACCAGAAGATGGAGCGACGTAGTGGCACACCGGATCAAATGGAGAAAGGTGTTGGATGAAGCCAGGGCTTTATAATAGGGCTGTTGCACTTATGATGATGATGACATATTTAAGAGACATTTAAGATATGAGAATAATATATTATTATATCATAACAAAAGTGACTGAAAAATTTAAATAAGTTTTAGACTATTCACGAAACACCGGCTTAAAAAAACTGCTATAGACAAAACATTATTACTTAATCTTAGATTTCTTACAGATTGATAAGAAAATTATTAAATTTCTTAAATTTTAGTGAATTCATTCATTACATTGAAATGTTGAACAAAAAATTTAGCACTTTAGAAAAGAATTTCAAGATTTATTTGGTTTTATTGTTTTATATTACTTGTGTTAAATTGTGAATTTCTTCGGATTGAGATGTAACCGGTAAGATGCAGAAACTATGGAAATTAAAATTGTTCTTTATTTATTTTAATATCTTCTTAATCGGGCGCAATTTATCGTTTTTATCAACAATAAAAAATATATTTATTCTTCAAAATTAATTTGGTTTACTTTAACCCTTTATAGGGCAAAGGCTGAAATTGGTTAATAATGAGGTTTCCAATCTTTTTCGGTTTACGGCTCCCTTAAAACATCAGATTTTTCCGCGGCTCCCTTAATACATCAGATTTTTTTCAAAATTTTTGACCTTTTTGAGAAAAGCGAGCGCAAAAAGATGGCGCAAAAATTTTGAGAATTGGGAATTCGAACAAATTTGCCGAATTGTTTAATTAGATATTTCGCGGCGCCCTTATGACGACACCGCGGCTCCCTGGGGAGGCTCACACTTTGGGAAACTCTGGGTTAATATATTATCCAGTCCCTTTAAGGTCTATATTTCCATGAGCGCCCATAGAAATGTCAACCTTAGTATCGTAATATATTGTCGAAAAAGTCTTTGGTTAAATTATTGTTAATGACAATAAGTATTGTCAATAACAATAAAAAAAAATCCAAACAGGTTAATTTGCCCTATAAAGGGTTAAAGAGCTATTTTTTAAAATTCTAAGTACTTCTGAAATGCAATTTTCAGTTTAACTCATTCGTTACCTCCTCGATGTTGACAAAACTTTGTCTTTTCGCATGGAAACCTCATAATAATATTGTTTTTAACTAAAAATGGCTACCAATGCCAAAATACGTCAAAAATCGAATGTAAAAATTAATTGTAAGTTTTAATAATCTATACCAGTGATTCCCAAAGTGTAAGCCGTCAGAGGTGTCGTCATAAGTGCGCCGCGAAATATTCAATTAAACAATTCGGCAAATTTGTTGGAATTCTCAATTTTCGAAATTTTTGCGCCATCTTTTTGCGCTCGCTTTTCTCAAAAAGGTCAAAAATTTTGAAAAAACTCTGATATATTAAAGAAGCCGCGGAAAAATCTGATGTATTTAAGGGAGCCGTAAATCAAAAAAGATTGGGAGCCTCTGACCTATACCTATCTAACGGCAACAAAATTTCCCATCGAACACAAAGAATAACCTTTTTCACGGCTAATAATGGCAGAGGGGTATAATCTAATACCTGTTTTGAAGAAATATTATTTTCTTTGGATCGCTGTACGGGATCCACTTTATCATCACCGGTAACATTTTTATCTATCATCTCATGATCTCGTGATTATTATTCGTTATCTAATCCATCATCATCTAATTTTACAATCTTGGCATTTTGGAAGTATCAACATGATTTTACATAAAATATAATACAGGTGGCCCTCGACTTACGTACACAATTCGATCCTGAAAATGTGTGCGAATGTTGAATGTTCGAATGCAGAGGAAATATAAAAAAATCATCTAAAATTCCAATCTTTAAATATTAACCTAATAACCCATGCTTTTTTATTTGATTTCGAATTGACTGAAAGCAATTCTTTATCTTTTCTTTACAATGCTCTGAGATTTTGTGCTTGGTAGACTAACATTGGCCTCCATTTTAAAAACGCCATCTTGTCCACATTTAATTTTTGGACAATGAAGAATTATATTCTTTTGCTGCATTTTTTATGCATCAGTCAATTTAATATTATTTTTTTAGTTAATACATATCATAATTGTTACTTTAAAATATTTTTTTAACATTATTTAGAAACAAGTTTTAAATTTTATTATTTCATTTGAAAGAATATATCTTCCTCTATATGTATTCCCAATTTTAAAAATCTAGCTCAAATAGAAAAGAAGTTACAGATTTTTGGCGGGAGAATTCAAGATTACGCCCACTGTGCACTGACTTAATGCATTATTACGCATTCTCCATTCGCAGTATCGAAATGCATTGTTGCGGACGTTTGGCTATCAGAGCTTGCACATGACGAATAGTTGCCAATCGAATAAATCATTGCAATCTGCATAATTTCGTCATTGTGGTTTTGCGCAACAACATCGCTATTCATTAAAAACGCATTTTCGTTTTGACAATTTATACGTTCAGCGGCTCGAATTATCGTCTCTAGCGGCATCTAAAATCGCTTCTGCGAAAATTATCCGACTTCCGTGTTTTCAATATTTTTTTACACAACGCGTGCAAAAATAATGGTTGTATTATTTATATATTCGCTACATTTTTTTTCTTAGAACTGTAATAACAGGCACGTCTCGAGATGTTGCGACGATAAGGGCCCAACATTTGTGTCTCCGTTTCAAGTGGTCCATTCAAGAAGTAGATGACGATAAGCAGATGGCGCCATAACGCATATTTTAAAATTTCTCTAAATATCACAGCGACATACAAACATAGTAATGTTACGCTTGAGGCTGATCTCCATTGTTAAAAACTATGCATTGTTCGTATCAAAACTAGTGTGACGCAATATTGAATTTATTTAATTTATTTAATATTAAATTGTCTAAAAATGCAATTTTCTAGATTATAGGAGACCATCATCTTTAATTACAGACTTAGTAACTAATTTTTCCTCAGCAATCGTCTGTATTAAAGATAAGTATTTTGTTTGATTGCTAAAATTTAGTTTTACATGTATCGGACGTGTTGACTATCAAGGATGTTACACCCTTGAGAAATTCTAATTACAGTAGAACCTCGCTTATCCAGACTAATTGGGGATGAAGGTAGTCCGGATAAGGACAAATCCGGATAATCGAAAAAAATCATAATTGACAGGAAAAGACGAGTATATTCAGTATAAATAATTTTTTTTATTTAATTTTATAAAATAATAGCTTTAATATTAAATTATTTTTTATTAAAAAAATTAATTATCGATTTTTACTTTAAATTAGCTTTTCTTTTTGAAGCTGTCAAATCGCGAATACTTTTAAGACATATAAGTTGTCCTTGAATCACACTCAGACCACTCTCATGGCGACTTCTAAACACTGAAAATCTTCAAAATGTGTTGGACTAATATCTCTTCCCTCGCTAATCTCTTCTTCGTCTTCTTGGTCATGTTCCTCTGAAGCAGATATTTCTTTAATTATTTCCTCATCCTTTAAAAGTTGGAATCCAGGATCGTTTGCATCGCAATTTAACCACTCGGTTATATCTTCTTCGTCGCAAGCAGCACATATTGAAATTTGAGCTATTGCTTCCGCGATGTCTCCTACATCACTTTCTACCACGTTACTGGAACATACTGATGGTCTTTTCAAAATTTTGTTCCATGATTTTTTCAAAGTTGACACATCTAAATTTTAAATTTATTTTCTTGTGGAAGCTGATAACTGATTCATTATTATTTTCGTCTGCTAGCAATAATCGTCGAAGCATCTGTTTCCTATATAAGCGTTTGAATGTTTCTATTACACCCTGGTCCATCGTTTGTATTACAGATGTGACATTTGGCGGAAGAAATTTTACCGTAAACATTTCATCGATCTGGTGGAACGGTGCAATATCTAGTAATAATAACGTTTTTTCTCTTTTATCTATGAAGTTTTCATGTTTTTTCACTTCTGGAATTTAAAAATTTCACCATTCATCTAGGCTTTTTTCTGATCATCATATTCAACCGGAGGAGCACTATTGATATTAAGCATCTAGGGTTCTTTGAATTCCCAATGACGAACAGTGGAAGTCTATGTCTGCCTGTTGCATTGGCACACACTATTATGGTGACACGTTCTTTACTAATTTTGTACCCTGGTGTTTCCTTCAGTTTCTTACATTAGAAATCGGTCTCGTCAGCATTAAAAATAAATTCTTCGTCGTATCCTTCCCTCTCCACAAAAATGTGTCAATGGAAGTGTTTGCTGAAGGTATGTCGGCAGAAAGCTTTTCCCCATGAATTTTAAGCTCCCTGATACCATGTCGTCTTTTGAATCTTTCAAGCCAGCATGAGCTTGCTTTGAATGTGGAATCTCCATTTAATCTTGTAATAAAAAATATTGCCTTTTCACACAATAATGGACCAGATATTGGCTGTCCAGATGATCGCCTTTGTATGAACCACATAAAAATACTCTCTTCACCTTCTTCATTTCCTGATTTTTTCACGCTCTGAGGTTCCATCTTCTGACATTAAACCATTAGAAAACATTAAGATTTTTCCGTACACAAAAATCTAATTCGTATTTTTTTTGTTTATTTTGACCAATCCGGATAATCGAAAATCCGGACTGTTGAAACTTGAACAAATGCATAAAACGCATTAATACCTTAGATATAAGAGTGCTATAGGATACATTGGTTTGAAGCTTGCTCGAATCGGGTTCCATTATATGGCCACCTTATGACGCCTCGAATTCCCTCAGATTAAAGAAAATCTATAAAGATATGGGGGAGTTCGAATTCTACCTCATTGTATACCTCAGCGCATGGGTACAGGGCTGCCTGGGGTATGCAACTCTCGATTAAAGAAGGTCGATTTGCTTAGCCATCGAGCTCGTTCGCGTATGCTTTTTCTTCCGCCAAATGTGAGGACAGTTGCTCTCGGAAACTCTCCGGTAACCAGAGCTATTACTCTGCTCAACCACTTGGCCGACTATGTAGATATATTTGATGTTAAATATTGCCATTTCGTTGATCTTTTATATGAGATGTTATAATTTCATATAACGGATTAATTAATGACATATTTATTACGTTATTTTCTCCAAATTGTTTTATTATTATATTTTTATGCGTGATTGGCGACCCGGGTTATTCTGTAATGCCAATCACGCATGGTTTCATATGACAAATAATGTAAATGTTAAATCGTCGTGGTCACCCTGTCCGTCGCGTTGACGAAGAAGCCTTAATATTTGGCATTGACATTTTTTTTTCTATCGGCAGGGGTGTATTCGAGCATAGCGATTATTAAGAGTCCGTGACACAGATGAGCAGTATTCAATAGGCGCAATGAACAATCGACGTAGTTTTTCATATTTTAAATAATTGTTCCATTTAAAAATTCTTTGAATAAATCTCTTCGCAAGAATGTGCGCGTGTTCACGTGTGATCATCGCCATCGCAACAATAAATGCATTCGATCTGATGGATTTCGATGATCGTCTGCGGCATTGTACGTGATTTGCATGCCGAGGTTTGTGCGGAATTTTCAAAAGTGTTTGACCCAGGAGGAAATGGTCGTGTCTGCCGCATATTTTATTTCCGACGATTATTCGTATCGGCTGTTACTCGTCGGTTACATCACGGCCGGTATTATGTGGAGGAATTGTGTCACAGCTTCTCGGCTGTAGAACTGACGGGTTTTTGTTGACACGCACTAGAAACGAGAATGTAAAAAAGAGCCTTCTTAGATGTAAATTTAATGCAAATACGAACGGGACCCAGATAACGCGGCAGTTCCGTGTTCTCAGGGATCGGGATATGTAAAAAAACCACACGGAAATGATAGCAGCATCTCTTTTGCTCTAAAACGCAGTCATTACGGGAGAAAGAGACGCGCTGTGCCGAAAATTCGTATATTCGAACCTACGCACATCCGATAAAAAAAAAACTCAATGGTTGTGTAACCGGGGATCGCATCCTCAAGGTTTCGCGTAATAAGGGGCAAGCTTATGCATTAAAATATATTCTAAAATTGCTAATTATTCAAATGCAAATAATTTAATATTCGTGTACATCTCTCGAATGATACAAAGTCACGGTCGATTAAGAATGCAATCAGTCGACCGCAATCGACTTCTCGATGACTATCCCGTGCTGAACATAACACCTGTGAAACCAGACGTAATTCGATTTGGCCGTACTCAATTAGCAAATATGATGTAAGATGCAAAATGTAATATGAAGGATTGCACTTAAAATTTATAACACGAAACGTCCTTAAACTCGATCAGTCTTCTGTGAAAATAGTCTCACCATTAATTTCGTAGTCATATGTGTATAGGTCGTGCAGACCCTTACCACCGTATCTAATAGGTTGAGTCGTTAATAACTTCCGATTCAGGTAGATCTTGTCTGGATTTACTCGCAGTGAGTCACCCGACAGGGGGATTTTCCGGAGATGAGTCTTTGAAAGTTGAACCAAGGGCGGGTCGCAAAGGTCCGAAAGAGGTTATCAAAATCGGCTCCTATTCCCGGCTCCTACCACCTTTTCCGTTCCTTACAGACTTAACCTAATAAGTTCGAAAATTAATGCCAAGATTCTTATTGATATTATTATAAGTATTTTTTTAATTGAATGTTGAAAGATTATAGCAATCGATTTTTGATTAGATTTTTAGTGGTTAGATCGGGGGGAGGGGGGTTTAACTATTTTTTTTATCTCACGACTCACTTGAGTCTATAATTAAATTTCTACGGTACACTTGCATACATTATGATAATAAAACGGATTGAATACAAATCTTATACACTCGATTGTAAATTTAAAAAAATGGTTATATTACGTAAAATCAATTAAAAATAAGACTTTTTTTATTTATTTATAAAGGCTTTTTGGTCATTTTCGGCACTTTTAAACATCTAAAATAAATAATAAAAAAAATGGTTTTTTTTTGTTATTTAATTTCATTCGTCATCGCGGCTCGAAAACAACGGCGTCGTCCGAAGGGGGTCTCTCAGATCATTTTCCCTAAACAAGTCAAGATATTATCTTGACATTTTTTTTTATTGTTCTAAGAATTTGATCGATATTTTGGATTTTTTAACTCATCAATATTACGCATAAAAACATGCGCACTCGTCGATGTCCCCTGCAGACTGAGCTCTGTTAATCGCCGCACGTTTCACCCGCACTCGGCACATCGCACCAGATGTGAGCGAGAAATAACATCAGCGCTTGTGGTAACAGAAGCAAATATTGTTCTTATTTTTGTCAAATATTGTTATATTTATTTGTTCATTGTTGGATTATTTATATTTTAATTAAATACAACTTAGAATATAAACATAAATCTTCTATTCTAAATATTCTTTGCGGGAAAGCATTTTGGACAGGAATATGATGGAAGTTAGAAATGGTATATCCGTTGCTTTATCTGATATTTATAAAATCAGTTAATGTTAAAGTAACTAAAATTGTATAATATATGTTATAAAATCACATCTGTAAAATAAATTCTTGCTTTTCTGTAATATTTAAATTTGCTGATGAAATTTCTCACAAAATCTGGTAATTTGTCTCAGGTATTTTTTTTTATTTGACTACGATGGATGTATGGCATGCCAGAAAGATTCCAAAGCACCATTCATCCATATAAAGTTTTGATAAAGATTCGATAAAGATTCTAAAGACTCTAAAGACGCAAGGGGAATGAGACCCTCCCACTAATATTCCCCCAAGTGTCAAACCACGACACTGGTTAATTATAATATTATTTCAGTTGGGTTGATATTTATATTATTTTTTTTTATAATTATTCATTCAATAAATGGCATTAAATTAAATAATTCCAACGCCCCAAACTATCTACATAAATATATGTTTTTATAAAAAATGCGGAGGTATGGACCTCTTCCTCTTACATACCCAATGCTATAAAGAATTTCCTGAATTCATAGCTTTCGTCGAACACCTATCCGACTACTAACTTAGCTCAAGTGCAGTTAACTTGCATTATCGAAATAATATTCATGTTACCTACAAGCCATAACACTGGCTTAATATTAAATTAAATACGATATATCGTAATTAGACTGCCAGATTCTACCATCTAGACCGGGTTTTGACAAAGGGGTCCAGGTGGACCCCCTGGGGGGTCTATGGAAGTTCGAAAAGGGTCTATGATAATTTTTTTTTTAATTTTTAAATTATTATAATTAATATTACTGCTGCATCTTCAGATAGTGCACCATCAATAGTGGGAAAATATTGAGGATTTTTAGCGTTTCTAAAAAGAAGAGTTCTATTCGATATTCTAACATTGCTTAATAATTGAAAGTCTTCGTTCAGATTTGTGTATTAAAGCAAAAAACACAGTTAAAGCTAAGGATTTGAATGATCGCTTTTTAGTTCAATTGTGCTAAAGTAATGATGAACTTTATAAACCTTTTGACCCATGCTCTTTTACAGTGTGGATAAATATTAATTTTAGTAATAACTTAATTCGATATTCCAGTTTTATTATTATTTTATTTTATGAATATTAAAATGCATGATATATAGGTAGCCTTAAACTACAAAAGAGCCGCAGGAGCTGTTAAAAAAAATCTTCTGGGCCGTACGCAGTCCACGTACCTGTGTTGAACACTGGGTTAGATACAAGTTGTTTTGTTTTGACGTTTAATATGTGGGGGATTATCGTCTTCTTCCCGTTCCATCGGCTTCTCTTAGTCATCAGAGTGCGAGGTTCACTTCCCTTTCGTTTTTTCGGAGAAGCATCTCAACTCGCTGACCCAGTGTTACGTTTGACGGCGGCATCCGAGGAATGCGCATCAGCTCAATTTCGCTCGTTATCGCTCTAAATAAAATTACCGTTTTAGAGCCGATCGACGTCTCCTCCACTCCGGTTATGTTTTGGTCTCGTGTTTCCTCACCGATGCCGTTATTTGTCAAACCGTTGGTACCAAGCCGTGACCTTAGGGCCGCCAGCAACGTGCTCGTTGTTTATACGACGGTCCGGATATGCCTTCTCGCCGACGATGACAATTACTTCGGTGTTACCAAAGAATTTTCGCACACTCGCGCTAACAACTCCTGTAGATTGTTCAATCACCAGGAACCCCGCGCAGATTGTAATCACTGCTGATTATACAATAATCTCACATCCGCCTCAAGGTATTATATTTACAATTTTCTTCGTCCATTGTTCTTACGTACTTTGATCAGCATTGGCGGTGTTATTTAACCTTGCTGGGACTTTATTATGAGTCCAAGATGGATGGCGCACGCCTACGGATCGAACCTGGAGACGAATCTGTCGCGGAACCGATAACAATACGATGTATTGTCTTATTGTGCTTTGGTGATTTGTTTTTTTTTTCAATCCCATATTTTCTCTCGCATCTAACATTCTAGTCGCAGTCTGGGAACATTTCTAATCGTTGTTTGCTTTCTTTATTGCCGTTCATTATATTCGTTGCGAGGATGCTGAGCATTTGATGTTCGCACTCAAAAAATACATATCTATCATTTTTTTAATACAACTTAATTTTAATTTATTTAAAATAATCATAAAAAAAATACGTTTCTCTTTAACATTTTTTTATAGAAAATTTTATGGAAATTTATGCATGCTGCGTAATTAGCTCGATTCTCAGAATGCCATCAGCAGATGCAAATATTTTTTCGCATATTAATACACCTGATTCAACACTGTATATATCGTTTATATTTATTATCGACCATATACACCATTTTTTTTATGGATATCTAAAAAAATATTCATAATACTCCTCCGTGATATAATAATGTGACTTATTCCACTTTCATAATATACATGTAAATCAGGTTTACGTCTTGCCTGTGCATTGATATCACTCAAATATCATTCAGTAATTTTCATTTTTCATCTCACGCTAAATAAATGACATATTTTTATTTAAATTAACGTAAAATTTAGTCAATCTAGATATGTAAATGCATAATAATTACTGCATTAAATGCATTCCATTTTATTAATGCGTTGAAATAGGATTTTGCATACCGAAGACCACATAACAAACAGACCATAACCATTAAACACATGTTACGTAGAAGAACTGACCACTAATGATGGAAATTTTTAATCGTTGACATAAATAATTAATATGCTTATATATTTTTTTTGCAGGTGCAACATGTTTAGCATTTGCGGAACAGCCTATGGGACCGTCAGAACTCCGCGAAGCCTACTTCAATGGAAGTTCATATATTCAAATAGATAATACGCTTTCTCTGCATTCGCACATTGGTCTGAGCTTCAGATCGTGCGTCGGTAAGCTAAATCTCATTTATATCATTATTACATTTTACGGCAATTATATATATTTCATAATTTATTATAGGCGGAGAATTATTTGCACAGCGCTTCAATAGTTACTCAATCCAATTATCAGCACTCGCCGACCATGTATTGTTGACTTTTAAGACAAAATCATGGAAAGCGGACGTTGTCTTACCTCTACGATCGTTGGATAACCGATGGCACTACGTCGGTATTGTTTACCGACCGCCGGAACTGATCATGAGCGATGAAAGCGGACATTCAGTCGTAAGTGTTTGATCCATAAATACAATTTAATATTAAATCGTTTAATTATAATAATTACATTTATTCGCAGGTTGTCGCAAATGCTACGTACAATTCTGCAGTGCTCACTACGCCGGAATTCGAAGATCCCGATGCACATTTCTTCGTCGGTAATATGTTCAGCGGTTGCATACTCGAGGGACCGAGTATCATATTCAATTCTTCGTTTATCAAGCCGCATAATGTTAAATTCGGAAAATGTCCACTCACCACCGACAAATGTATAATATAATAAATTACTTATTTATTTATGTGTATTATTAAATTTTTAATGAAATTTGTAGGCGTCGACAGAAAAAATATTCTTACCACACCTCCCGTTGATCACTGCTACCACGAACCGTGTATGCGTCACGGTGTTTGTATATCGAGATTAGATCGGTAATAATATTTACATCTATCCGAATTTTACTTCATTTATTAAGTCGAAATATTTTATGATGATTTAAATTTAATAGATATGAATGTCATTGCGCTGCCCGATATGCCGGAAATAATTGTCAAATTGACAACGGACCACCGTGCGATCTAGGACTATGTCAAAACGGCGGTAAATGTGAAGAAAATTTACACGGAGATTATACGTGCACATGCGCTTCTGGATATTACGGTAATACTTCGACAAAAATACTTACTGAATATATTATCATTGAGATTCTATTTATTATTTTGTGTTGCAGGCCATAATTGTGAACAGGAAGTGAGCGGCCATCCGTTGTGTGTCCATAATCCTTGTCAAAATAACGCGACGTGCAAAGTTTTGCCAAATTCTGACACTTACACATGCACATGTTTACCGGGTATAATAATAAACAATTTTTCATCAATTGAATATATTTTCACAGTACTTATTTATTTATTTTTTTAGGTTTTACTGGTTTGAATTGCGAAACGGACATAGATGATTGTACCACCGCTCCTCAGCCCCCTTGCCACAACGGCGGAGTTTGTCAAGACGGACTTAATAATTATACTTGCATTTGTACGAACACCGGTAATTTTAAAATCAAATTTGTTTCCATTTTTATTTTCGTTATTTTATTAAAAATTGAATAAATTGTAGGATATACCGGCGCCAGATGCGAGATCAATATAAACGAATGCGATTTAGAACTAGGACCTTGTCTCAACGATGGTATCTGCTTCGATACATACGGAAGTTACGTATGCCACTGTCAACCTGGATATACCGGACATAATTGTCAATTGGTAATTATCGTCAAACATGATTCAATCGCATAATTTTGGTTATTAAAAATATTTTCGTTTTTTAGCATCAAAATGAATGTCTTTCATCTCCGTGTTTGAACGGCGGCACTTGTGAAGATCTGGTCGGGTCGTACAAGTGTTTATGTCCCAGCGATACTTTCGGACCGCGTTGCACGAGTTTTCGTCGTAGCATCCGATGCGTTGATAAAGATTGTCCTCCGCATTCGTCATGTCTCGATTATACGTCGAGCACTGGCATATGTGCATGTAATGAAGGATATTACGGTAAGCTAATTAATACCAAAATTAAATTTAATAATTTAAACGTATATACTAATATTACGGATTATTATAGGAACTCCGGGACCGTCGCCTAATTGCACTTTAATCCAAAACATCGAAGAGTGCGATCCTAATCCGTGCGTAAATGGCGGAACTTGTTTTTACGATAAAATGATGGATAGTTTCAACTGCTCGTGTATGCCAGGATTTACCGGTCAGTATTATCGATACGCAATTAATGTTTTTTTTAGCTGATAATTTGCCAATCGTTGAGTGTTGTGTGTATTTTGTTTTCGTCATGCTTACGCATTTAATTTTACGCCACCTCATCGACTTTTAACATTCATTTTTATTAATCACTTACCGGTTTATGCACAATTTTAGAATATTAGAAGAGCACATAGACGCATGTTAATTATATTTCATAAAAATCCGGATAAATTTAAATACTGATGTTTAATTTTATAATACTTTACAATTTATGTCATAAACATACTACCGGGAAGTGATTAATAATGCATAAGTATCCGCTTAGTGGTTAGTTATTATTAATAATTATTTTTTGCCAATAAATAATATGTAAATTAAATCCGTACGATCAACCGACGACAATATTTAAATATTTATATAATAAAAGTCAACACGATTACATCTATAGATGCCCAGCAAATTAGATTAGACTCGGAAATGCTAAAACTCTAGAGCAGATATTTTCAAACTCAATATCCATTACATAGTCGAGATTAATATCTGAAGTACGAAGAGAAATTTTAATTATTTAAAATATAATTGCGTTTGTCTGAATTAATTCTAAATTTACTTTTGTGTATCTTCTTCTACATAACTATTTCTTTCTGGTAAATGGTTCACTTTCTTAAGCTAGATGAAATAGTGAAACTCACCGATATAAAGATTCGATAAAGATTCTAAAGATGCAAGGAGAATGAGTCTCTCACAATTACATTCCCTCAGTATCATAAAGAATTCCTAGAATTCATACATCTCAGCTCAGTCACGTTTAACTTACATTATCGTAATAATATGTATGTTACCTACAAGCCATGACACTGGTTAATTTTAATATTATTTCAGTTGGTTTTAAATTTATATTATTTGTTTATAATTATCTATTCAACGGAGGATATATGGCATTAAATTAATTAATTCCAAAACGCCAATTACCTACATAAATATAATATTTAAATTTATAAACAAGTGGAGGTAATCGGTAATTTTTCCACTTACATACCCAGTGTCATAAAGAATTCCCTGAATTCATAGTTTATGTCTGAGGATTAACGTTTCGGAGTAATAATTTAACGTCGCGGTTAACTTACATTATTGTAATAATATGTATGTTACCTACAAGCCATGACATTTATTGATGGATATTCTATAAACATTAAGATACTCTTACCCAGACACAGGTTGTCACATATATTTCCTTTACTTATTAGTTTTAGAAGGTACGATATGTCTGAAGTATTATACTTTGGGGTGCTTCATGTTATCTAGGAGTTCTCGGTCCTTATGTAGAAACCATAGAACTGTGGTTTTATTTACATTGTATGGCCGTTTCATTAATTATTCTTCAATATTAAATTTAATACTTCTAAAAAAATTGAAAAGACTGCTCTAGAAGTACAACTATACTTATAAATCTATTCAACGTGTTATTTTATATTTTTGTGAGCTTTGAATGTCTTATATTGAATGTGCATGTATGTTATTTACATGTTTCGTAATAGATATTTTTAAATTAAACTCGTTATATCTAAATATCGGGACGTATAAACGTGAATAATTAAAAGAAATTCGTTAATTATATTCATATTGCATGCCGGCTTGTAAATACTGTTATTGAATGTCTTAGCTATATTATTGTGAATGTTTTTGCTTCACCGTGAATGGTTTAGGCATGTATTGTGAGCAGTCTGTTACGTCTATGCCGATGTTTGATATTGGCACGTCGGGAAGAAGCGGAAAACTCGTGCGCTGCTCTGATCAACCATGTCTTCACGCCATTTCCTGCGATGAATATGTAAGTTTTGGGTAACAGATTTTTAAAAATTCAATTCAAATTAAAATATGAGACATAATTTTATACACGATGAATCTCGGAATTCATAAGATTTTCAGATTATACGTTACTTGCTTTTAATTATAATCGTATTTTATATTAATGCTTTATATTTTATATGCTTATTAATTTTCTAATATTTGTTATTCACTAAATTCGTGTGTTTTTTTTTTCATGCACTATTAACTTCGAATATTGTAACACAATAACTTGCTCTAATTGAAATCCCACACTCATAAATCACTGCTGGCTTTGTGTTTGACGCACACAACATTCGATTCATATACCCAAAATTGTGATATGCTTGAAAAATTAGTCGGGAGTTTATTATTGCAAATGTGAACCTGGTTGGACAGGTAACAATTGTGATTCGGACATTAACGAATGCCTGTCGGAACCGTGCCAGAATGGCGGTGAGTGTGCGCAATTCGTAAACGGATTTCACTGCCGGTGTCCACCTGGGTATTCCGGTAAGCTTTCACGATACTCATTTGTATCAACCGCTTACTTTACGTATATCATATTAATGTGTTTCATTTATTTATATAGGAAAAACATGCCAAAACGTAAACGATCTATGTAACAGTCATCCGTGTCAAAATGGCGGTAGTTGCATGCATAAAAAAAATACGAGCGAGTTCACTTGCAGTTGTCCTCCAGGTTTTGAAGGTACTTTTTGCGAGGAAAACATAGACGACTGTGTACACATTATATGTCCTGAGTATCAGGTATTACAATTATAAATCTATCTACTGTTATAAAATCGTTATATTTTATTAAAAAATTATTCTAGGTATGTTACGACGGAGTTAACTCGTATACCTGCCGGTGTCCCGATGGCTTTACCGGTGAGAATTGCACAATACCAACAGACTTTTGTGCCAGTAACCCTTGCATTAATGGCACTTGTAAAGAAGGGGGCGGTGGCAATAATTATACATGCACATGTCAAAAAGGGTACACTGGTAAGACAAACCTGTTCATAACCATTATATTATCGAATGGTTACCTATCACGCAACTAATTTTAATGTCAATGGGTAACTCAACCACACTACGATTAATCGGAATGATAAATTATCTGGTCATAAGTAACGTCGTTTTTTAAAATAGTATGTTTCTTTTGTCCTAGTTTTTTTAGGTGCGATTTAGGGTAGAAAAAAATCTGTATCCCTATGTTAAGGGGTAGCGACAGTAGTACCAAAAAGGTATCCCACCGCTGCCACCAATTATGATAAGGGGGGCGACAGTAGTCCAAAAAATGGTAACCAGTCGCTGCCTCCAATAATGTTAAGGCACCCGAGCTCGCGTATCAAAAAGGTACACGACCGCTGGCGCCAAAACGTTCGACCGAATGTGCTCTGAAGGACGTAGGTAACTAACAATAAAAGACAGGAAATCATCATCAATAGGATGTGGAGAAATAAAAAAATAACTATAACCTTCCAAAGCTATAGGTTTTTAATCCCATTCCTAAAGAAATCTGCCAGTTTATCCACGACTTTCGTAATTGGACCAGATCTGGAGCTACAGGATTGTTTCAGCTCCCCAAAAACAGTTGATTATTTGTTGAAAAAATAAGAATATGTAGATCGCCTACGTCCGAAAACGAATAAGGCACCTGAAGAAGAAGAATTGGAAGAAAATTCGTGTAGTGCTGTTTTAAAAGCCTTGTGGAAATTGTATACTTTTTAATCCATGAAATCTTACAAGCTTTGGAATAACTGATAATCTGAAGGAGCAAGGTCAGGAGAATATGGAAGATGCAAAAGTGTTTCCTAAACTTCTCACATTCGCTTTTGCTCTATGATAGCAGTGGCTGTGATCTTTTAACCGAATATTCAAAGCTCCTTCACCCGTACACTTCCTCCACATTTTTTACAGCATTTGCTGTATCGTTGCCGTTTTTTACTCGTAAAGCATGACTTGTCATATGACCGTTATTTTCATGAAAGGCTAGCAACGAATTAGTTCCCCTGTGCTTTTAAACCAGAATTTATTTGAACGAAGTAGTGATAAATGTTTTAAAAATCCCCTTTAAAAACGACATTACTTATGAGATAACCTAATATATTTTGCACACCCTGCTTTTTTTTTTATTTGACCAAACGTCATATTATGTAAATAGCTTTGGATGATCTCTGCACTACTGTAGTAAATGGCTGTGCTTATTATAATATTAAGATCACAATAACTCAAAGCTATATAAAATAGCTAATCAATTAATGGAATAATAAATTTATTTTATTGCACAAGCACAATCTACCTATCTGTATAATACTAAAACGTATAAGTTTGTAAACGCGTGAAATACACATGAAATTATTAAAATGTAATTTTAGGCCGCAATTGCGAAACCGATATTGACGAATGCAGCGATCCCGGAATTTGTAACGAAGGAATTTGCGTTAACAAACAAGGTTCATATCAGTGCTATTGTAAACCAGGTGAGACACGCTAAAACAATATTGATTACGACTTTTAAGCACATTGTTATATGTTTATAATCATTTTCGACAGGTTTTACTGGCGAACATTGCAACGTCGATTTCGACGAATGTCTCTCCCGTCCGTGTAAAAACGGAGGTTCGTGTGTAAATAAAATAAATAACTACGAATGCATATGTATGCCGGGTTTTTCAGGTATTTTTATTTTTATTCAATTGACATTATCAAAGCATCTACGATTGATTTTAATTATCATTTTATTACTTTTAAGGCAAAGATTGTGCGAATGATATAAACGAATGCGAATCTAATCCTTGCATGGAAGGATCAACTTGTATTGACGGCATGGCAACATTTACATGCATTTGCATGGAAGGACTTACAGGATTTAGATGTGAAATTAATATTGACGATTGTGAGGTAACTATTTTATTTTATTCAACGTTGGAAGAATAGCATTATAAAAAAATACCAAAGTGTTACTCACCCATATAAAGATTCAATAAAGATTTTAAGGATCTGAGGGTGGTGGATTATATAGTCCACAATCATTCCTTGGCCAGGGTCATTTAAAATTCTCAGAATTCATCGATTTCTTAGGAAGGTTAGCTTATCCGAGTACTAACTTTAGTTCATTTGTGTTAGCTTGCATTCTAATTTATTTGTTTGACTACGATGGATCAACTTATTCTAATTCACAAGGGGAATGAGTCTCTCACAATTACATTCCCTCAGTGTCATAAAGAATTCCCAGAATTCATACATCTCAGCTCAGTCACGGTTAACTTACATTATCGTAATAATATGTATGTTACCTACAAGCCATGACACTGGTTAATTTTAATATTACTTCAGTTGGTTTGAACTTTTTATTATTTTTTATTCAACGAAGGATACAATGGCATTAAATAAATTAATTCAAATGCACCAATTACCTACATAAATATTTTTATAATCATACGGAGGTAATACGTCTCTTTTACTTACATTCTCAATGGCCAGTGTCATTAAGAATTCCCTGAATTCATAGTTTCATCAGTAGACTGACCTAACTTTATCGGGTATAACTTACATTATCGTAATAATATGTATGTTACCTACAAGCTATGACATTGGTTAATAATGATAAAAAATATAATATGTAATGTTTTAATATTTTCAGTCCTCACCGTGCTTGAACGGAGGTGTATGCGATGATGGATTGAACAGTTATACTTGCAACTGCAGTGATACCGGCCATAGGGGTTTACGATGTGAGCAAAATATAGACGATTGTGCGTCTGATCCATGTGTTCACGGCTCTACATGTCAAGATGGAGTCAAAGATTACACTTGCGATTGTTATCCAGGATACGCAGGTTAATATTTCATTGATGAATAATATACATAATCATAATTTCATTTATTTATTATTATCTTAAAATTTAGGCAAGAATTGCGAAATCGACATACAAGAATGTGAATCAAGTCCCTGTCAATATCGCGGCGAGTGTTTGGAAAGAAGTAACATTTCTCTGTATCAAAACACATCTTATGATCCGTTGAATCCTATTTATATTAACGAAGAATTAAATATGTTATTGCCGACACACTTCTTCCAAGAATTTTCATATGAAAACGCTAGCGGGTAAGAATCGTATTCCGATAGTTGCGATCAATGCGGAATTTTATTGCGATTTTTATTATGCTTTATATTTATTTACAGATTTGAATGTGTATGTATAAGCGGTATAACGGGCACTCACTGCGAAGTAAATATAAACGAATGTGAATCATCACCTTGTGGAGCATGGGGAACGTGCGTAGATCGCGTCGGACGTTACGAGTGCGAATGTGAGGACGGATTTGAAGGTGACCATTGCCAACGAGATATTGATGAATGTCAAAAGTAAGTTTCAAACAAAATTTTTGCATAAACACTAACGTGTCTCTCAGACTTACAATTCCCCCTAGTCAGTGTCATAAAGAATTCCCAGAATTCATTTTCGTCGGTAGTTAACCTATCCTGGTACTAATTTAGCTCAGTCCCGGTTAATTTACATTATCAAAATGATAGTATGTTACCTACAAACCATTCCACTGTCAATATTAAATATAAAAAATATTTATTTTGTATCTGTAATTTATTTATTTGACTACGATAGATGGATGGCATAACAGAGAATTAAAACCGCCACTCACCCTATTTTAATTCACAAGGGGTATGAGTCTCTCACACTTACTTTGCCCCATGCCATAAAGAATTCCCAGAATTCATACATCTCAGCTCAGTCACGGTTAACTTACATTATCGTAATAATATGTATGTTACCTACAAGCCATAACACTGGTTCACTGATGATAGTCCATTCGAAAAGTCTTGGGTACTATGATAATCGTATCGTTTTGTGATTTTAGATTCAAACCTTGCATTGAGGGAACATGCCATGATCGCCGTGCCAACTATTATTGTGAATGCAATCCAGGATGGGGAGGCAAAAACTGTTCAGTTCCTCTGCTCGGTTGTGAAATAAACCAATGTCTCAACAACGGTACTTGTCATCCGTGGCTTTATAGTGAAACCGAACATCGTTTTAATTGCACGTGCAGCAGTGGATACCACGGAAATACATGTGAAAAGGTATTAAAATATATTAATCAATTAATATACATACATTACCATGTATAATAATTTTTAAATTACTATTCAGGTGACTACAATGTCAGTGGGAGGACATGGCTATGTTGTCGTTAATACAAGCCGCGATGAAGGTTACGATATTCAATTCAGATTCCGAACAACGCTCGCCAACGGATTACTCGCTCTCGGCAAAGGTTTAACATTTTATATACTCGAGTTATCAAACGGCCGGCTGAATCTCCACTCGAGTATTTTGAACAAATGGGAGGGCGTATTCGTCGGCTCACAATTAAACAACAGCAATTGGCAAAAAGTATAATTTATCAATTCATTCAATTTAAATATCGTCTTTAAACCAATTATTTTTTTAATAGGTTTTTGTCGCCATCAATGCATCTCATATAGTCCTTGCTGCCAACGAAGAGCAAACAATTTATCCGCTCACGTTTAATGAGGCTAGCAATATATCGCACA
This sequence comes from Philopotamus ludificatus, assembly GCA_022495035.1. Classification (NCBI taxonomy): domain Eukaryota; kingdom Metazoa; phylum Arthropoda; class Insecta; order Trichoptera; family Philopotamidae; genus Philopotamus; species Philopotamus ludificatus. Next base: position 38,591 of record JAGXCT010036160.1, on the reverse strand, counting down.
CATCGTTCGCAACGACGTACATCGGCGGAACTACAAATTATTTAAGCCGACTCGCACACGGACCTGCAGCATTCGTCGGATGTGTAGAAGACGTCGTTATCAACGGAGAATGGGTATATATTCATAAACATATAAATTCATTATTATTATACGAATATTATTATGCATTTTTTTGATAAGGTTCTACCCGATGATTCATTGGCGACATCCGATATACGATTATCCGAAAACAATTTGTTAGCTGATCCATCGGCCATTACGCCGATCTCGTTTTCGTCTCAATCAGCGTCGTGGACACTGTACGGTGTACAAACGCATTGTCCCCGTGTGGCTCAGTGCGGCCCGAAAAATCCTTGTCACTCCGGTGGAATGTGCACGGATTTATGGACATCGTTTCATTGCTCTTGTCAAAGACCCTACTTCGGACACACTTGTCAATACAGTAAGTTAATTATTTATTAAATATATTACGCATGTAAATTATCGTTATATATATTTAATTTTAATATTTTTAGATGTTACCGCTGCGACTTTTGGATATGAAAATACCAGCAATAGTCTCGTAACGGTTTTAGTCTACGAAAATGCACGACGTGCCGTACGTTCTATCGTCGATATATCTATGTTTATACGTACACGGAAACCGTCAGGACAGATATTCTATCTTGGCTCTAAACCAAGGTTCGTTTCTCGTCTATACGACCACATTATCATGTATACATTTGTAAATCCTTATTTATTCTTGTAGAGGTGGTCCTTACTCGGAAGAAACATTTGTAGCAGCTTCGTTAGAAAACGGAGAATTATTTGTCAGACTTCAATTTAATCATACCGCAGAAGCGTATACGGTCGGAGGCAACAGACTCGACAACGGATACAATCATTTAATTCAGGTAAATTATTTCTCTAATCGTATAATCGCAGCTTTATATTGAATCATTTATTTAATTATATTTTATTACAGGTCGTTCGCAATTCGACATTGGTGCAAGTGAAACTTAACGGGAGTGAATACTTCCGTAAGCCGATTTCCGCAACCGGACAACTTGATGCACAAGTATGTGAATGTAAATATAGAATGATGTTATTTTTTTTATGTAATATATTATTGTGTATAGATTTTATATCTCGGCGGTCATCCGTTGTTATCACCGAGTCGTCCGGTACGTCAAGCAGAGGTACTGTCCAGCGGTAGTGGTGCGGCCATACACGGAAATTTAAGAGCGGAGCCCATAACATCCAGCGTTACTCAAGCAGATCACTTCAAAGGAATTATACAAGACGTTCAAATATCAAACGGATCGAGAACTATGATCGTCGAATTTTTCCCGTTGCTAGTTTCCGATTTGGAAATGCCGATGGCTTTCGGTAACGTGACTTTTGAAAATTCCACAATTTTAGAGGGCGTCGTGTCCGACGATTCGTGCGCTAGCAATCCATGTAAACACAACGGGACATGTCACATTACTTGGAACGATTTTGGGTAATTAATTTAAAATATTTTTAACATATGAGCGAATATTTAATTAATAATATGATTTTTGATTTAGATGTATCTGCGCAAAAGGTTATAAAGGCAAATCTTGTCAAGATATTGAATTTTGCCAGCTGCAAAATTGTCCGATAGGTTCTACCTGTCGAAACCTTGACGACGGTTTCGAATGCATCGCTAATGCTACGTTCGATGGCTACAATTCTACGCTATCGTACAACCTTACGCTTATTGAAGGCTTCGAAGATGAAGAACCTCTTACTGCAAATTCCATAATGTTGGACTATCGGTTAGTGCATTAACTTATTAATTATAGCCATTGAATAATGCTATAACTATATTTTATTTTTGTTATTCATCAGATCCAAGACGGGTGGTACACTTCTCCATATTGAAAACATAGACGACGGTGCCATGTTTTCTGTATCAGTATTCCGCGATCAAGTAACTGTCCAATGGAAACTTACTCCGTTGCAAATGCCCAAAGTAAGGAGGTTCAGAAAATCACAACCAGATTTTCAATGGACTCATATACATCTCGTCATTTCACAAAATCATATAAGAGGTAACTCTATATTAATTAATTTAATTTAATAGCATCGTCACATTTATATTTAATACTGATTATTTATGACAGGTGGATTCAACGATTGGGTAAAAGATGATTTACCATCATTCACATCCGACTTTAACCGAGATTCGTGGATCAATCTCCTCAAAACTGGCGAAATTCACCTCGGCGGTGTACGGGCATCTGACGATAATACTATCGACCTTTCAGCAACCTCGTTGCCATCTTCTCCGAACGATTTGTCTCTTAAAAATCTCACTCGGGATAGTACGAGAATATATGATTCCAAAAAATTATATTTAGATAGCCCTTATTACACAAGTCCTAATATTAGGAGAGAGGATTATCAGGTTAGTATTTAATGCATATAATTTATTTACGGTTATTTTTATTTATAATTCATTATATATGTTATTGTTTATTTTAGAACGACGGTTTAATCAATAGCAACAACGTCGATTTACACGGAGTTGATGGAGCACAAGACTCTGATATGGAGTTCGATTCAAACGACGGAGAAAACTTTAAAGTACGAGATCGTATAATATATTTATTATTTATATTTTATATTGACTGATTTATGATTTTATTTCTCAGGGATGTTTGGGTGAAGTCCGCATCGGAAATCTACTTCTGCCTTTTTATACGTTATCGGAGCTTTATTCCGATTATAATCTATTACAACTCGGCCGTCATTACTTTTCTTTGATGGCCGAACGAGAAAATATGGCTGCAATCGGATGTATATTATGTTTCAACAAAGACTGTCGAAATGGCGGCAGTTGCACGGAGCCGGATGAAAATTATGCATGTACATGTCCCGTCGGATTTGCCGGAGATGATTGTGGTATTGATGTCGATGAATGCATCAATGCTAAATGCGAAAATAATTCTACGTGCGTCGACGACATCGGAAACTATACTTGCACATGCAAACCTGGCTGGGAAGGATGGCTGTTAGTATTGCGTCTAAATTATCTCAAATAAATTAATTGTTTTTATTGATTATTCTTACAATTTATTATTCATAGTTGCGATATCGATATCGATGAATGTGCTGCCGAACCGTGTGAGAACGGCGGATTATGCACAGATTTACCTGGCGGATTCCTATGCACGTGTCCAGATGAATTCACGGGAGTACATTGTGCGTCTCCGCGACTGCTTACATGCGCTAATCATCCGTGTCGAGCCGGATCAACCTGTCATAATCAAAAAGGTACACAGCGATTATTAATTTTAAATATTGAGTGTTTATTTTCTAATTTTTCTTTATTCAAATTACAGATCCAGTAACGGGTCACAATTTTACGTGTACGTGCATGCCAGGAATGGAGGGCGCACTCTGCGATATTCCTTATTGCATAATGAGGACCATGTCTCAATGGAGGGATGTGCGAATCAATGCCCGAAATGGTGAATATTTTTTATAATGAGAGGGTTGATCAAATATAAACCAATTTTTTTTTATTTTTAAAAAAAGGAGAGTCCACCTGACTGGCTCGTAAGGCTGATTAACTGATAATTTTTATTGAAGGCAAAGGCCATAGAACCTACTGACATTTTGCATCGACTGGTTTCACAATTAGCTGAGGTTTTAAATTATCCCACTTTACGAGTGGTCAATAATCATTGGAAGACGAGAATCATACACCCTGAATCCGGACGAACATTATTGATGCAAACATTTGTGTGATGCGATGAGGTGTATCGAAATTTTGGATGACTTTGAATTGGCATTCCTACACTACGCGGTTGTTAACTGAATCGCATCCCACTCGCATGTGGGACTCTCTTCTTAACCCTATTTATAGAGGATTTCCGCTGTCCTGCTATGTCCTGTTCGGACACGATCCAGAGTTATCCACGTTTTGCGCGGGAGATTAAAACCATTCGGCTCCGTAGTGGAATGGGGGAATTGGTTGTTTTGGGTCCACACCCCTCTCTCCATTCCTCTGTTCATCGGGATTTCAGAGTTGAATCCTTTTCTGTGAAAATCTAGAGGGATTTTCTCGGAAATCTTTTATCATTAGGGCTAATCTAATGATGGACGATTTCCGAGGTCTTCATGGTTGGGGAGGTATGGCTTTTGGGCGACGCGATTCCAGTTCTGGCCGCTCGATGTGAGAGATTAGGGTACTGGTGTTGGGGGCATCAGTCCTGTTATCTTGCGCATAATATTATATAGCTCTATGTCAACCCCTTTTCGATGAGTACTCTTCGCTATATCGGAGCGCAATACTCTGCTATGCTGTAAGCCAGAGAGAGAGCAGATGTGCGCAGAACGTCGCCATTTGATTTTCTTGACGATGTTCCCTTGGGTTTTGAGCTTGCCCCCTAGTGACTGCAGGTGTTGCCTAAATGTCAGGGTTCTATCTAGTTTAACACCTAGATATTTTGGGGTTATGTCGGTTGGAACGTCTTTTCTGCACAACATAAGATTCAGTGTTATGTAATATCGCCATTCGAGTACCACATGTTTTGGCCATTTGAGCAAGAATTAGAAGGACAACATTTAGACATTAGAAGGACACCATTTGGTTAGTGAGACGAGCTCTTGCCGTTGATAGAAATACAAATTCACAAAAGTCCGCAGATTATTTGTCATCGTCATGTCCATAGCAGCAGTGAGTCACGATAACAGGCGATTAATCCATCGCCTGACCATGTATTGTGACTGAGAAGAAGCAAGCTAAAGCACATTTTGATCCATTTGATACTTTCTGGGTGAGGATTGTAGGTAGTGACAGAAAAGTCCGATGCATACAGATCTGCATAGAATAATACAAATACCTTGATGATAACAACAAGCAACAAGTACCGAGGTTCAGCTCAGATATCAGTCAGAAGTGATTCAGATTGTCAATGTGTTTTACCACTCGGTAGCGATGAGAGGAATTACTGAAGTTGCTACACATGCTGTCATAGCATCTACAGATATAGATCTTGCGACAGAAATGAAATGGAAGAGGGTATTTGCGATGCTAATGCTGAGAAAAAGAAAAAGGAAATTAGAGCTCAACTTTCTCTTACGTGCTGAAGCGTTCCAGGAGTGTGATGCTTACGGTTAAAGAGTAAAGATAAGTGTTGAAATGCAGCTGTATTGGAATGATGCATTAGATCAGTGATTCCCAATTACTTTCATGTCACGGCCCCCTAAATCTGAAAGAATTAATTCCCGCCCCCCCGCTCCAAAAAAAATATTTTATAGTTTTATTAAGATTATTCGGCAATAATTATTACAATTTTTAAAACCTTTCCGCGAGATAGCCATCGTACTTCACTATGATATAGTAAAACTCTGTGCACTGAATACATCTCTTTGTACAAAATGCTAAATAATCTTGTTTCTAATTTATTCTTATTTGTCCTTTTTTATCCTTATTTATTCTCATTTTATTATTATTTATTCTGATTTTATTCTTATTTATTCTCATTTTTTTCTTTTTTGTTCTTATTTATTCTTATTTGTTTTTATTTTTTCTTATTTATTCTCATTTTATTATTATTTATGCTCATTCTATTATTATTTACTCTTATTTTTTTCTTATTTGTGTTATTCGTGTTATTATTTAACAGACTTAAATATATATACATTCCTTAAATATGCTATGTGGAAAAATATTCATAAATTAATATTTTTCACCAATCTCGCCCCCGCGATAAATCCTGCATTCCTGGACTGCATTGCATTAGATGGCGCTCATTAAAATAGTGGGAATTTAATTTAAAATTGAAATCTGTGGAATAATTATCACAATTCAATTATAATAAGGAAAAAAGGTTATGTAGAAAAAAAAGATGTATTCACATTTTTTTTTTAAATAAAACAATAATATAAAATTCTGTTTATATGATCTACGCTCGATTAATTGTTGATTAATTAAATATTATGAATGAATGCATTAATTTCCTAAAATATTTACAGACCCCAGTTTGCAAATGTACACCGGGCTTCAAAGGAAAGTTCTGCGAAATTAATATCGACGAATGTCGCACACAAGAAGGTGCATCGCCATGTTTAAACGGAGGACGATGCATAGACGGAATCGCTAGTTATACATGTGACTGTAGTAAGACAGGTAAGAATTTTCACATACAAGAATAAATACAATTTCATTGATTTGATCTGTCGATATTATCAAGATATTAAAATGATCCGTGATGCGCGTGAGAGTTCTATTTATCAACATTTCGACATTGGGCACATAAAGCTAAAATGCGTGATAAGATAAGAGATAAAATACTCGGTACAGTGAATCATTTAGCATCTCTGTTTGTTTTAATAGAGCAATTGTTTTACTCTCTCATTAACCTATATCATTGTTCAATGAGAAAAAATATATTTATACACAAATACACATATTTTAATGATGATATGTGTTAAAAACGATGAAAGGGTGTAATAAAGTTTTCATTGTGACATTTATATTTGTTGTATCAGGATATATTGGTGCAAATTGCGACAGTGATGTCGACGAGTGCATCAATGTCACACTGTGCGGAGACGGAGGCACGTGCGTCAATACTGACGGTTCCTACATGTAAGATATTCCAAATTTATATCTATTTCATTAAGAATCCACGATTTATATTATGATATTTTTTTTTTAGATGTCAATGCGGACCTGATAAATGTGGCAAAAATTGCTCACTGCCCGATCCTTGCACAGAGACACGTTATCGCGAAGTCAATCCGGCCAATACCGTCAGCGATGATGGAGATGGCTCCGTTTCAGATTACATGAATTCCACGATCGATGGATTTACATGGATAGGTCCTTGCGAAAACGGCGGAACGTGTCGACCGATGTGTGGAGACTTTCCCGATTATAAATGCGATTGCATCGATGGCTGGGATGGAAAAAATTGCACACAACGAGTAAGTGGATTTATATATGCATATTGAGTACCTGTGCTAGTTGCCGTACTGTCAATTTTGGATCTGATTCGATTGCTATCCTAATATCGTCACTTGAGGCCTAGCAGACTTAGATCTTCAATGTCAAAATTGCCGGAACGTAATTCAAACTCACTTTCAAATTTAACTCTATCCCTACCTTGCTTTACAAATGTTTTTAACTACTTTTATCAATTAATGTCCAAGTTCTAACTCATAAAGTATAATAAAGCGTTACTGAATTTCTTTCATCTTCACTGCCATTGTTGTAAGGGTCAAATATATATTTTTTTAAAAATATTCCTTTACTAAATGTGCGTTTCGGGCTGGGTGAGCCGGATAAGGATGGTTGGGGTTTTGTCGCAACCGTTTGTAGTTTCCAAGGGAACGAGACAAGGGGCTGATATATCCCCAATATTATTTAATTTAACCTTAGAGGTTGCGATGAGAGCTGCACATCGAGCCCGGCGCGTCGATCCTTGGAGGGATACGGTACTGCTGGCATACGCTAACGATGTCGACATTGTCGGTCACAGTAAGAATGAGGTTGTCAAGTCTCTTAGTGCTTTCAAGGCAGCGGCTTCCAACCTGTGTTTGTGGATCATGGTCTCTGGCAAGCCGGCACATGCATTGTCTTGATCAGTTTGAGAGGAAAGTCTTAAGACAGATCTTCGGAACATGACGAGGCTAGTGCCAGATATAGAATCAATAATGTGGTCGTGGCCATGTATGGGGATAAATCATTGTCCTCACATTCACACCCAACGTCTATGTTGAGCAGGCCATGTAGCCCGTATGGGCAACGATAGGCTGGTCCATTTTATTGTGGCCTGAGGGAACCAGCCCCGTTGGGAGGCTGCGATTAACTCTTTATGGTCCAGCAACACATGTGCTGTGTTTTATAAAAACTTTCATCAAAAGGCCGGGAATACAGCATGTGTTTTTAGACCCTCACCAAAACAAAAAAAAAAGTACAGTAAATCCCCCTATAACGTTACTCCCTATAACGTTTGCGGCAGTTTTTTCCTATAACGTAAATTTTTTAAAACGCTAGTTAGAATTTTCATAAAAATATTTTATAATTTTATGATTGAGTTGTCAATTATATTATATTGTATGAGCACCATAAGAAAACGGTCATTTCTTTTCGCTTTACCTAATACTAAACCTACCATTTTTACTCTTATTTTGCAAAAATGAGTAGACTTTCATAGAAGGTTTTCTAAATATTCGCGCCAACCATAATGAGTTAAGATGGAAAGACAGGGTTGATGCGTCTCTGTAAAGGCTTAGGCAATGGACGGAGGAGTCCCAGAACCGGCAGAGATCCCCGAGGACAAGTTCCACATATTTTTTTATCAAACCTATTGTAAAATAATTTTGTCGATCGATAAAATAATTGTTATTTGTATTTCTAGTTGATTATAGCAGCCAATGGAAATGAACCTCCGATCGGAATAATCGTCGGTGGCGTGGTCGGCGGATTGTGCGCCCTCGGCGGGATAGGTCTCGTTGTGGCGTGCATGCTGGCTCGCAGTAAACGCGCCACCAGAGGGACTTACAGTCCGTCGGGTCAAGAATATCGAAATCCTCGACTGGAGATGCTCGACAGCGTATTAAAACCGCCGCCAGAGGAGCGGCTAATTTAATATTTGTACTCGTTGTGTCTTTGAGGGCATGCAATCGAATTATGGCAGATACCTACCATGTCTTGTGTTGGCAGCGAAGTGCATACATTAATAATTTATTCCATTGATTAATTTATAAGGAGAGAGTCATATTAAGGGCATATAATATTTACCTGCGAACAAATGTGATATTAATTTTGTTTTCATTCGACGTCAATGAATTTATTTACCGTTAATGAAAACGCGGCTATGTGCGACGAATATTTGCGGGAGTGATTGGGCGGAACGACCGTTTTAACGAAACGTAGATGCTTTTATTACATAAATATCACCTCCTCAATTGTTCAAGGGTATATTTGGTCTTACCAAAGATTGACTTGAGTATTATAAAAATATATGTATCGAGTATTCGGATATATTTTAAACGTTTTGTAAATCGCACGATTTTATATTATTGTATTGTGATCTGACGTGTGTATTCAATTGTTGCTCTCGTTAGTATGCGAATGAATTTATTATGACAATGCGGTTTTTTGGCACGTTATTCTTTTACCAAATGATATTCGATAATTTTTCAAACGTATGAATTGTGATAATTCGGACCTATCGGATGAATCGTGTGAATAAAAATAACGAGCAATGATATAACTTTGTTATATATATTTATGTTATAAGACTACTATGATATTACGATTATTTAGCATAGGAAAATACAGTAATACCTCTCGTTTATTTATAAAATTTTACAGCGTATTAATTTCATAAAATTGATTTAATGTTTCGGCTCTATCGCCGAACGATAAATTATTAATTCAGTATATTAAAAAAAATATATTTTGATTATTTTTCATTCCGTGTGTACGTACATGATTTTTATTAATTAAGGAAAATTAGGACTAACCGCATATTATTGTTATTATTAGCGTTAAGTGTCATTTCGTTCGTTACAATGTTTTTAAATTCTTATGCATAAATGTAAGTTACTGAAACTGTAGATATTCTGTAGCGTGTATATTGTATAAATTTTTGTAACATTTATTAGATAAATATTTATTATATTAGAATATGAAAATTTGATAGTTGATATATTAGAAGGACCCAAATGTAATTTCGTATTTTTTTTAATGAAACAAACTCATATTTCTAATCATTTATTAAACTTAAATTATACAAAATAATTACCATTATTTTCTATGACCTTTTGCCATCTATTAGGTAAATCGTAAATGTCTTATAAAACTCTGCAGGTTTAGAATAGAAAATGTCTGAAAGGGCCGATTTTATTTCATCTTCTGATATAAAATTGTTTTCTCTCATTTTTCATTCATTTTCTGCTCATTTTTTTAAATTAATATTGCCTGATTTAAATTTTTTTGAATCATCTTTGACATTTCCTGATGTTTAATGCGTCTCCATAAACATCGCAAATATTTTTTATTGCCTCCATTGCTTTTTTTTTGGCATGAAACTGAAAAAGCATACAGTGGCGCAAATGTTCTCAAGTTAAAAAAATAAAATTTCTACACAAAACGAAGATTGGAGATTTCTCATGACACAAAAATATTACAACACGTCTTTCTTAGTCAAAGGACTGAAGAAAACTAATCTGAAACTATGCTTTCCGAAAATGCGACATTACATTTGGGTCCATCATATGAATGTATATATATGTAATGTTCATCATATATTTTTTTATATGAAATGTACTTCGATTTGAGATGAAATATATTTAAACTCGGATGAGATCTGTCGTAATTTTTTAAAATAATCATTTTAAGATTTTATATTTTTTTATAATACGGTAAATTTAGAAAAACGCAGTATTTTATTTGTTTTAGATATTGTTTTCCTCGCTTTAAAATTTCATTAAAAATAAATCTTTAATTTAGGGTGATGAATTAATAACGCCGAGGCTTAATCCATAATCGGCCGAATAATATGAATACAAATTCATCTCTCAATACTTAGTAAAGCAGATTCTCATCTGGGATTTATTCACGACATTATTTAGTTTATAAATATGAATCATTTTTGAACGACGAGAACTTTGCTCGAGTCTAGCGATGATTAAATTTAATTAAAAAATTATGCAATAGTACTATAAATTCACCGTCTTCTGTAAATATTTATTATTTTATCATCCGATTCAATCATTTAATTCAATTTAATAATTTTCATTTCACTGAAAAATAACACACATTTTTTTTGAATTATTAATTTATGATTAATCATAAACTGTTTTTATGTATGTACATTCCATAAGTTTTATCTCATCAGATATTTAAACTAGTGACGTAAGTGTAATTATACAATTGAAAAAGCGTAAATATTCTAAATTGTTTATAAGTATAGTTTATAAAATTATAAAGGTGCCTTTTAATCCCACGATTAAATATCCTTTCCGTGTAGTTAATATTATTAAATACATATTCACCGATTATACTCAGTTAATAACTGTACAATATTAAATTAAATTCTCAATCGTTACATTACGTATTAATATTGTCAAAGCTATATTTTTTGTACAATTTTTTTTGTTAGCAAAGTGTAAATATATTATAGGAGCTTGTAAATATAAAGTTATATAAGAGTTTGTGCCTTTATTCTTTTTCAAATGATTTTATTCGGTACTGAAATGTTTATAGATAATTATGTATGTGTGTATTATCATACTGTGATTATATATATGTGTAATTTGAAAAAGTTTTATATACAATTGATAACTTGTAAATAATAGCAGTGAAAGTATAATATAGGAGCACCCAAAATATATATCAAAACGTCTGTATATACACATTTTAGGGTAAATTATGAGCTTTTCTTTGATTATTTGATCTATTATTTGAAGATATTCACTCTTTCTTGGAATTGTGAAATTCTTGCGTTTACTAAGTTGGCATCATAATTAAAAATATCGATAAATCTGTTTAAATTGTGAATAATTGTAACCGTCCATTTACATAATGATGTGAATTTTTTGAAAAATTTGTATATGTCATGTAATATTAATTTGTGACAGCGAGATTAAATGAAATAAAACAATCAATTTGATTTATTTTTTGTTTTATTGAAAACATCACGACTGGTTTTACATAAACAAGTCATAGTGGAATTTCGATGCATCGTTCTTTTTTTACAAGGTTCCGAACTAACGTCGATAAAAAAATACTAATTAATCTCGTATTCATCGTTTTCCGATCTATTGTCTCAAAATTGCGAAACCACATGCGATGAGCCGGGAGCATGCCTCAGCCACTTACGTCACTTACGAGTCATATTGATTAGCAAAATATCCAAAATACCGACCAAATTATGAAGCATATCATGAGTAACTATTTTTATTCTTAAAAAAATTCATTTTTAAAACAAATGTCAAGGTATTGTCGAAGAATTTATCAATATCTTATAGACCCCATCGACCAGAGTCGTTGGTTTCAAGCCGCCATGATGGATCGGTTTACAACACATTTATTCCTGCGAGTATACAGGTTTTACACTTCAAATTGGACGTTTTACAAATCAAATTGGACGTTTTGCAAATCAAATTGCACGTTTTACAAATCAAATTGGACGTTTTACAAATCAAATTGGACGTTTTGGTAAATCAAATTACCGTTTTGCAAATCAAATTAGATACCTATTGTATTTTATAAAAAAGTTGTACATTCATAATATATAATCGGCCAGTGTGAATACAATAATATTAAAGAGGTAGAGCCAAAAAAATTAAATTTTCTGCAAGGAATTTGTTGGCGGATCCATCAAACTGTCAAAATTTAGAAAACGTGATAAATGAGTCTGTTGAAACTGTCACTTCTTTAAATTGCTATAAATATTTCATGAACATGTATATGAAATTACCTGCAGCCGCTGCAAAAGAATATTTATAAAATAATTGTTATCTACATATCTTTTATTTATTTAAAAATGTACATAATATGTATATGTATTATGAATGTACAACTTTTTTATAAAATACAATGAGGTATCTAATTTGATTTGAAAACGTCCAATTTGATTTGTAAAACGTCCAATTTGAAGTGTAAAACCTGTTCAACTTAGCCTTAAAAATCATTTAAAATCTTAATCCAATGAGAAAAAGTTTTTAAAGCTTGCAGAGGCTAGTTTGATCAATTAAAACATTGATCAAACTTGCATAGCCCTAAAATGATTAGCAAATCGGCTGGTGCAGATGTAGAGACAGCTTGATATTATCCAAGAGTTCAGGTAATTCAGAAAAGGTGGGTGCTTGCTTGCTTTGCAACGACTTTTGGAGACTTGTGCGAGGCTACTTTCCCTCTCCCTTCTACCCTTTCTAAAGAAATTTTATTTTTAATATCACTGTTTCAAGAAAAAAATGATTTTTTTGGAAAGCTCATTTTTTGGCTATGTAACATTTGTGCATTTATGTTATTAATTCTTTATTCGTAAAAGCTAGTCTTTGCCGAACACCTGAAAACGGTCTTTAAACCACGATCGAACTCAGCAGATGAGGGGGGGATAATTAATTTTTTGAAACATCTTTATCAGCTGAGCCCCCAAATAAGTTATTTCAAATTAAATCAGGTGAAAATTATAATAAAAAAATGACCTGAATCCAAAAAGGCTCCAGGTTACGACTTAATTACTAGAAAACTATCTACATATTCAATGCTGTACTCAGACTAGGATATAATACGTATCAGTGGAAAGTAGCTGAGATCATGATTCTCAAAATTGTCAAAGATCCCGAAAGCCTTACAGATCAATAAGATTAATCCCAATTATGTTCAAAGTCTATGAAAAACTCTTTCTGATAAAAATGAGACCATTGGTAATAAAAAATAAGATTATTCCAGAGCATTGCTTGATATAACCCAGGTTTTCGACAGAGTATGGCATAAAGGACTATTACACTCCTGACATCACACAAGGATCGAGACAAAGCATCTGAAATTCCTCGAGAAAAACAAATATTCACCATTGGCTAAGAATATGGAAAATTATACCAAATCTAATCTAAAAAACAGAAGAACCTTTGATTTTTTTAAAAAATCTGAATAAGGTCTCGCCTTGGATAAAGGATCTATGGATCCTTGAATTGATCCTTGACAAGGCATGTAATGAAGTCGCCCAGTCGAGTATGAAGGGTATTTGGAAAAGGTTACTAAAATTTTTACAGCTATTTCCGGAGATATCAAAATTTTTAGCAGAGCTGATTATTCTCTAAAACCCAAGTGCAGATCAGTGGATCATAACGTTAATTTTTTACTCATATTTTGCAAAGACAATTATTTTTGCTCGAAATTAAAATCTCCCACATGAAGAAAATTATAATTTTAGCAGAGACAAAATAATTCAAGCAGTCGAAAGTAATATATAAAAAATAGAAATTACACAAGTAGTATGTATATGTGTATCTCACTACTACCCTAAGCTGTTGACCGATGAATGGTTTAGTTCCTTTCGCTCCACTTCCTACTTATTAGGGGACAATCTCTTTGCCGAGGTCTTACTCATGATGAAAGGATTGCTATGGGCAAACAAGGTCAATAATCACTTGCGACTTGTTACAAGCAGATAACGCCTAGAGAAGTTGAAAATAAATACCGAGGCAAACCCCCTCTTACTTGCCTGGAAACAATCGGGAGGGTAAAATCCAATACCAAGAGTGATAGAAAATGGAGGTCCAATGCCTGCAAAGGCCAAGAGAGGGAAAACTCTTAACAAAAAACAGAATTTCTTAACAAAAAACAGTATGGCAAGGCACATACACTTGCAAATGATAACCATGACATAAGTAGTAGTCGCATTCAATATTTACCTTAAAAAACGATGAATTGAGATTCCACTGTAAATTTAACTATACCGAGAATACTTTCTACCGCCATTTTTTCTGTTTATTTACTTATAAATAGGAATATAGGGTTTTCCGAGATTGTAAGCAGGAGTTCCGCGCATTCTTTTGCCTTTTAATTGGATCGCGTTTTGTAATAGAGACGGTGTCCTTAGATGTATTCCTCTGCACTCTGGAGTCCATGCTAAAATCTTATGTAAACATTCACTTTTGCCGGTAACCGAAACCCATCCAGACGAAGAGAGTACTATATCCGCACCTGACGATTTCCATCCTTCGCCAATAACGGACAATTCTTTGCATTCGAGCAACGGCCATTTATCTAATCTCTCCTCACCACCAGTCGGAACAGCCAACACATCCGTGCCCAGGAACGAAGAATATATATCTTCAGCATCGTCAGTATTACACACAGTCAACGGTAATTTTCTTGAAGCGAAAACAGTTAATAAGACTTCCTGCCCGCATTCTATTATGTCCATCCTACTTAAGCCACCGAGGAAGAGTGTCATTCCTTCGCGCATGTAAAATGACCTGGGCCTTATCAATTCTTTCGGTATCGTCAGCATCAATTCGTCGACAGTCAATATTGATAAGATCTGATCAGGATGTACAACACCCGGCGTGTCATAAAACCATTTGGAATTGACGTAGTCCTTGTGATCTTCGTTAATGCCAAATACAGGGCCGGAACGTTTAAATCCGCTCTTCATCTGGTAAGAGAATGGATCGGCCTTCGACATATCCTCAAAATTATTCAGATTCACAAAAGTTTGTCCGATATGTCCTATCAATGATCCGTACTTTGGATTGTTTGTCGATTTCAATTGTAAATTGCGCAGCTTAGTTTCTGCTTGCACCGAATTGAGCTCGTGGCGTAATCTCAGAGACCTCTGCGTCAAACGCCAACTTGAAGGTCTCAATATTGGGAATTTTAATAAATTTAATGTTGTTCCCGGCCATTGACTGACGGTAGCTCTTTGCAACAGATCACTCGCCTGCACTTTGCAATAATCGGATTGAATCAGAGCGTTGAAAAGTGTGCTTTTTCCGACGTTTGTACATCCAACGAGATAGATGTCTCCATTGTATTCCCATATTTTATGCAATTTATTTATCAGTTCTTCGACTCCGTAACCAGTTTTGGCGGATATGAGAGCAATGTGCTTAATACGAGCGTCTTTCAAAGCCGATTCTTTCAGCGAATTTTCCAATGTATGTAATATATGCTGTAAATATCCTCGCGAATCTTGTGGTAACATGTCTATCTGGAATAATACAATAAATTAATCGACAGTTTCTTATATGTCATATACAAATATTGAATGTGATAAAAACCTTGTTTCCGACAACAAAAATAGGCCGTTTTGTACCGATTATATCCATTATTCCCGGCCATATTGAACACGGAAAATCTAGGATATCTATCATAATTATCACCAATGCTCTTTCGTTCTTAATTTTCATTAAGAGCTCAACGTATTCTTCGGGGCTTACATTTACGTTTAACGCTATATTGTATTCTTTTAAAAAATGACAACGTTGACACGTTAATGATTTCAATTCCGAGTTGTTTCGATTTTTGAATATATCTCTGGGCACAAAGCCCGGTATCGATACGTCCTTACAATGCAAAAGTGCTCCGCATCCACCGCACGGAACAGTACTGACTTTAGATTGTGGATCCGTTAAAGAACTCTTTGGCTCTAAGCTGTCATTCCAAATTTCATCATCGATTAAATCTTCTTCGTCTAACGAGCGTCTTAATTGAGAGCCGACATGTTTTCCGTTATTATCTTTTAATTTGGAATCATCGAAAAACTCATAATCTGTCATCCAGTTATGCTTAAGTTCCGGCTTAATATCGTCAATATTTTCATTTGAAATTGTAGTTAAATTATTTTTGACAGACAAATTCGGTTTATTAAATGGCATATTAAAAATCTCATCATTGTCATAATTCTTTATTTCTTTGACAGTGTCTAACGTGTTTGAGGGACTTTTTATTTCTTTTATACATGATGCATATATTGAAACTGGTAATGAAGCGGCTTCTGATGCTTTTTGTTCAAGTAATATGCGCTTCCTTTTTCTCATTTCTGTAATAAAACTTTGATTCTCTCCGTGTATAACTGTATTGTATAATATTTTTTCTTTATAATGATCGATTTTTTTTTTGAGATCATTTTCAAATTCGTTGCTTATTAGTCTTGACGTGTGTAAAAATCTATAGGTACTTTTCGATAATAATTTGCGACAAACAGAAAATGTTAACCTCAAACACATGTCAACTCTTTCCATGACAGCAGCCGAACAAGTGAGCACCTAAAAACTTGTTTTCCGAGCATATTTTTTTGCACAAATTACAATAGGGAAAAATAATAAACAGCGAAAACTAATAAAGTATTAACAAGAAAACGATTTCTAATTTTATTCGTTTTTAATTTACCTATTACGCAATTATAAATTATTAAGTTTATTTGCACGATGGCATGTTTATGTCCACATATTTGTGTGAAAAATTGTTTTACTCAATGAATTTTTAAAATCTATCAACAGATATAAATTATCTAAATATAAGTAAGAATTGATTTTAGCTTAAATGTACTTTTGTCAACTTTATTAATACTTTAACCCTTTAATCGCCACCCCAATTATATGAATTTTTACCGTACGCCACCATTATTTATTCATAGATAAATTCGTAGTAGCGTTCCCGTACCTGTACGGCGTGGCGCTGGTGGTTAAACCGATTTCTCGCGCCTGTGCGGCGTGGCGTCCAAACGGTTAAAAGTAGAAACCAAAAAAATGTCAACCTTCTAGTTTTTCAATTAGCAAATTTCCGGTGTTAACTAATTATTGGTATCCATTTTATCACACCCTCCCCCGCTTTCCCAGTGACGCTACTTAGCGATCTTGACTTAGCGATCCACGGCACAATATTAAAAAAGTAATGAACGAAATTTAACCCACTTCACAAAAAGGTTGTCGTCAATGGTTTTGTGTTTTATTCTATTAGAGGGGTGTGGCAATACACAGCAATGGAGTAGAAATATGGACTCAAATGAGGTTTGTTTCCAATGTTTTTCGGCCCTCGCGTCTGTGGCGGATTTCCCCTTAAGCTCACAAAGCGCGCGCCTGGGGCCTCAAAGTTCTCAAAACACTTTTTTTTATTATTTATAATTTTTGCAGACCATGACCCATGGATTCAGCAGGCCCGTAGCTACCTTAAGGCAAAACGATGCAAGGCATCGGGGCTCTCGGCATACAACCTTGAAGATCCTCTAGAATTTTTCTAAAAATAATGAATCGAGTAGATAATAAAAAAAGAAGAATGAGAACAAGCGATAAAAATGAAAAAGTGTAATTTTGTTTTTCTTTCTGTCGTTTATTCAGTAAAAAAACTTGAATACAAAGTGGGGTTAATAAACATATTTTCAGGGGAGGGGCCTCAAAATTGAATTTCACCTGGGGACTCAAGCACTAAATCCGCCATTGCTTCACGTGCATCAAAATAAGCACATTATATCGTCTAACCGAATTATATTCTATACGCAATAAAAAACAACGGGAAATTGACATCTATTTTGCCTTGAACTTTGGCCTAAAATCGGGATTATTATTTGTGTCATTAGTTGAATGATTTTGCACATTTTTTTTGTTATCAATGCAACAATAAAATGTAATTCGTGCTATTCCGCTATCAACTATAAATCTATTAAAAATATTATTGAGAAAAAAACCCAGATCAAAAGATTATTGAATATTGCGATGAATGTTCAAGTTCCAAAAGTCAGTGGTGAAATGTTCCAAATATTAAAAAATGAGGCGCATTTTACATTCTAGATTCTAGAACGGGGGTGAGCAACCCGCGGTCCGCGGGCCGCATGCGGCCCGCCGAGCTTTCTCGTGCCTATGATTTTACATTTTGACTTTTAAAAATTCCTACAGTGTCCTGCAGACTAATTCTTATGGTGTTCCTTTGGTAGCGATGAAAGCGATATTTTGAAAGTTAGTTCCGTGCAAAAGTTTTAAATATGGGCAACGTCAATTAATGCCTGTAATAAAACTAAATACCCTTTCAAATCTTCGAGCTCAAACCACCGCCAACTTAAAGATTTTTTTATATGATTTGGAGAAGTGAATATCGTGATGTAATTCATAACATGTTTGATAAAATTAATGCTTTGAAAGAAAAACTAAAAATTTGAACAACGATCTGATGTTAAATACCACCAAATACCAATAAATACCACAATACCACCAAATAACAATAAATACTAATAAATACCAACAAATAACAATAAATACCACTAAATAATAATTAATAACAATAAATACCACCAAATAACAATAAATACCACCAAATACCAATAAATACCACCAAATACCAATAAATACCACCAAATACCAATAAATACCACAATTACTACCAAATACCAATAATACCAATAAATACCAATAAATACCAATAAATACTAATAAATACTAATAAATAACAATAAATAACAATAAACAACATAACAATAAATACCACCAAATAACGAAGTTTTTGGAAGAAAAATGTAAATTAGATTATTTTTTCACTCTGGTTAAAGATAAAGCTGTTTGCCATTTATGCTCAGATTCAGTATCAGTCTTAACCCTTTCAGTGCGGGGCGCATGACGTACATGCGCATACAAATTGTGTCCAGGGTGCGGTAATTAGCGGGAAAACGTAAATTCGGGGTACTCCATAAATACAGTGGAACGCTTTTTTACATTATTGAAGAAACTGAAAAAAACGTAATTTCTGGAAAAATGTAAATTCGGGGTTCTCCATAAATACAGTGGAACGCGTTTTTTACATTTATAAAGTAATTAGTGGTGTATTTAAATTTTTTATTAAATTTTTAATAAGGTGCATTTGATTTATAAAAAGGTGCATTTGATTTTTAAAAAGGTGCATTTGATTTATAAAAAGGTGCATTTGATTTGTAAAGGATGCATTTGATTTAAAAGGATGCATTGATTTTGGAAAAGGTGCATTTGACGTGAAAAAAACTGTATTATATGTAGGGTTGACATGTGCCGCCTCATTCGCCCTCCGCGATCGATCGCAACGATCCTCCATCATAAATGCTCTCCTATCACTTTGCATTGATTTTGTCGAATAATCACATGATTGTAATAACAAACGCTGACACGCGAACAATTAAAATTGTATTTATAAAATATATTATTATTTTTATGAATAGGTTCTCGATATTTTTAATTCAATTGTTAAAAAAAATAATTGAGAGCCACTGATCTTTGTCGTGTGTGCCAATCCCCAAACGCATTCATTAATAATATATTATATGTATGTATAGGTTATTTGTCTTCTCTTTCTGACATGTGCCGTCTCATTCGCCCGCCGCGATCGATCGCAACGATCCTCCATCATAATGCTCTCCTAATACTTTGCATCGATTTTTGTCGAATAATCACACGATTGTAAATAACAAACCACTGACACGCGAACAATTAAAATTGTATTTATAAAATATATTATTATTTTTATGAATAGGTTCTCGATATTTTTAATTCAATTGTTAAAAAAAAAAATTGAGAACCACTGATCTTTTGTCAAAAGCAATCCCTAAACGCATTCATTAATAATATATTATATGTGGCGGTTATTTGTCTTCTTCTGACATGTGCTGTCTCATCTGCCCTCCGCGATCGATCGCAACGATCCTCCATCATAAATGCTCTCCTAATACTTTGCATCGATTTTTGTCGAATAATCACATCGATTGTAAATAACAAACCACTGACACGCGAACAATTAAAATTGTATTTATAAAATATATTATTATTTTTATGAATAGGTTCTCGATATTTTTAATTCAATTGTTAAAAAAAAAAATGAGAACCACTGATCTTTGTCGTGTGTGCCAATCCCCAAACGCATTCATTAATAATATATTATATGTGTAGGTTATTGTCTTCTTTCTGACATGTGCTGTCTCATTTCTCCGTCTCTCCGCGATCGATCGCAACGATCCTCCATCATAAATGCTCTCCTAATACTTTGCATCGATTTTTGCCGAATAATCACACGATTGTAAATAACAAACCACTGACACGCGAACAATTAAAATTGTATTTATAAAATATATTATTATTTTTATGAATAGGTTCTCGATATTTTTAATTCAATTGTTAAAAAAAATAATTGAGAGCCACTGATCTTTGTCGTGTGTGCCAATCCCCAAATCTTATTCATTAATAATAATATATTATATGTATGGGTTATTTGTCTTCTCTTTCTGACATGTGCCGTCTCATTTGCCCGCCGCGATCGATCGCAACGATCCTCCATCATTAATGCTCTCCTAATACTTTGCATCGATTTTTGTCGAATAATCACACGATTGTAAATAACAAACCACTGACACGCGAACAATTAAAATTGTATTTATAAAATACATTATTATTTTTATGAATAGTTTCTCGGTATTTTTAATTCAATTTTAAAAAAAAAAAATTGAGAGCCACTGATCTTTGTCGTGTGTGCCAATCCCCAAACGCATTCATTAATAATATATTATATGTGTAGGTTATTTGTCTTCTCTTTCTGACATGTGCTGCCCCACTACTCCGCGATCGACTGCAACGATCCTCCATCATAAATGCTCTCCTAATACTTTGCATCGATTTTTGTCGAATAATCACACGATTGTAAATAACAAACCACTGACACGCGAACAATTAAAATTGTATTTATAAAATACATTATTATTTTTATGAATAGTTTCTCGGTATTTTTAATTCAATTGTTAAAAAAAAAATTGAGAACCACTGATCTTTGTCGTGTGTGCCAATCCCCAAACGCATTCATTAATAATATATTATATGTGTAGGTTATTTGTCTTCTCTTTCTGACATGTGCCGTCTCATTCGCCCTCCGCGATCGATCGCAACGATCCTCCATCATAAATGCTCTCCTAATACTTTGCATCGATTTTTGTCGAATAATCACACGATTGTAAATAACAAACCACTGACACGCGAACAATTAAAATTGTATTTATAAAATATATTAAAAATGACTATTAGAATTGACTGAACAATTAAAATTGTATTTTTATCGCACTATATTTTTTAAGTATCTAAACTTCAACTCAAATAAATAGAAACTATGCTACAGTTTTTTCACGTCTGAAAGGTGCAATGAAAAAGGTGCATTTGATTTATAAAAAGGTGCATTTGATTTATAAAAAGGTGCATTTGATTTATAAAAGGATGCATTTGATTTGAAAAAAGGTGCATTTGACGTGAAAAAACTGTACTGTTAGTCAAATTTTAGCTAAGAAGATGAAACTATTTGCTGATGGTGAGACTATTAAGGAATATTTAACTGCTGTTGCAGATATAGCTTTTCCTGATAAAAAGGACATTATTTCCAAAATCAGTTTGTCAAGATTTACAATTGGAAGAAGAATTGAAGACCTGTCCCAAAACATAATTGCAACTTTAAGTGAACGCATTAAACAATTTGAATGGTGTTCCTTGGCACTTGATGAAAGCTGTGACATCAGTGACACATCCCAACCAGCGATATTTCTAAGAGGAATCGATTCAAATTTTAATATAACTAAAGAACTGGGTTCATTGATTCCAATGAAAGGAACTACAACAGGTAAAGACCTTTGTACTGAATTAAAATCGATGTTGGAAAAATTATCAATTCCATTGGATAAAATTGTCGGCATATCAACCGATGGGTGATCAAGTGATGACAAGCATGAACGTGGGAGTCGCTGGAACGTTATTTAATGTTGTTAAAAACTTAACTGGGAGAGAAATATTTGTTAATCATTGCATAATTCACCAACAGAATCTTTGCACAAAATTTTTAAATATGGCTAATGTCACTACGCCTGTAATAAAATGTGTTAATTTCCTTAAATCTCGAGCGTTAAATCACCGCCAATTTAAAGAATTTTTAAATGATTTGAGAAGTATATATGGTGATGTAATTTACAACACAGAAATTCGTTGGTTGAATAGAGGTGCTATGCTTAAAAGGGTATATGATTTAAAAAATGATATTCAATTATTTGTGGAAATGAAGGAATATCCATTTCCCCAACTCGAAGATAAAAAATAAATGTGTGACTTTGCCTTCCTCGTCGATATAATTTGAAGCATTTGAATGTCTTAAACGGAACTTCAGGCCAGTTTATTCATAACATGTTTAATATAAAATAAATGTTTAATATAAAAATATAAACATAACATGTTTAATATAAAAATATATTAACGCTTTAGAAAAAAACTAAAAAATTTGGAACAACAATCTGTTATCGAACAACATGTCACATTTTACACATCTAAGATAAGAAAATTCTTCAGAAACCCAAAAATATGCCCAGCATTTAAAAAAAATAATAAGGGAATTTCAGTCGCGATTTAAATATTAAGATCAGAAAAAACCGCTCTTAGTTTTAATATTTTTTCTTCACCATTTAATATAGAAGTGGAAACAGTTCCAGATGAGTTATAAATTTAATTAATAGATTTACAAAACGACACGGATTTAAGAAATAAATTTCAAAATGTTGACATACATAATTTCTATCAAAATTACATGAATTTAGAAAAATTCCCCACGATTGGCGCGTGACATGCAAAGCTAAACAATGGTCACTTTTGGAAGTACTTATATTTATGAACAATTATTTTCCAGCAATGAAAATAATTAAAAGAGATCATCGATCGAGTTTAAATGATGTCATTAGAAAAGCTGCGTACGAGTTGCTGTGTCGTCTATATCAAGCAAATATAGACCAATTGATGGCAAAGGCCACGCCATATTTCCCAATAAATAAACTTTTTCCTTATATCTTTCGCCGCTTCATTACAGTATTTCTGTACCTTATATTTTCGTTTTTTTTTTTTTTTCTTTTTATACTTTTTTCTTTTTTTATTTTTTTTTTTTGTATTATTATAATTTTCTTACGTGCGGCCCGCGCAAACATTTTTTAATTTGTAAACGGCCCAGTTAGTGTTACCTCGGGTCTCTTTAATTCAGGGGGCCTCAAAGTTTAGCTCATTTTTATTTACAAATATAATTTATAATTTAGCAGTAATTCTTAAATTAAATAGACAAATGATCCATACAATTAAATCCATAACAGGCAAAACGTTGCAAGGCAACGGGACCCTCGGCACACAACCCAGTATCATCAGGGGCCTCTTCTGCATTTAATAAAATAATATTTTTTTGTAACATCAAGATCGAGCTATTTCTTTATCTCTGATCACTACTTATGAGTAACGGAAATTGTGAGTCGGAGATAAAAAGGCGAATAGGGATGAGTAAAAATGCGATGTGAAAGCTATAAACAATTTGGAAAAACAGGGGGATATGCAAGAAGACAAAATAACGCGTAGGGCAGAGTTTGCTATTCTCAATTTTTAATTACTTAGAAATTTAAGATTCGGCAAGATTGCATTATTGCGTTGTTTCGTTAATACTGTGAAATCATAAAACATCAATCAAATAGATTATAGATATTAATAAAACAATGTTATCATAATTTTTAAGAAATGGCGTGACCATCACATGATTCGAAGATAAAAAAAATTGGCGACGAATTTCTAAGAAAATGGCTTAATGCGCAATTACCAAATTATATATTATATTGACTTTTTCACAGGAACGGGTTAAGGGTCGCTATTTTCTTTGGAAATATTATGGCAATGCATTACCTGCAGCTCTACATCAATTAAGGTCTGCAGTTTAATATTACCAAAATCTGAATATCATCCACATCAAAACCTTTGAAGCCTCTGCATATGTCTAAAATACTAAACCATCTGATTGATATTTTAAATATCATTTCCTAATAAATGTGATCACTAATAATTTCTCTGAGCGCACTTTCATTTAGAAACGCCCTTCATTCACGACTGTGTGACTTTTCACACATTATTTGTCGATACTTATGATGGCCTTCATAATATTACATAGTTTACCCCAAACCACCATGGCGTCTCTATTAGAGTTGGATGAAAGTTGTATTTGGAGGTAAGAATATCACTTCACGGGGGAAACCTGTGACGATTCCTAGCATGTATCAAAGTCAGACAAGTGCTAGGACTTTTTTCTTAATATCTCGATATAGCGAATCCCCAGGCTCCGGATCTTAATTTAAACCGTTTTAAAATACAGTAAAACCTTTTTTGTGAGCTATTTGCGGTATTTAATAAAAAAACTAAAATCTGAAAATATGAAAAAAGTAAGAATTTTGAAGATTTTGCAGTAAGTTTGCCTGCATGTTGCATGTTACAAATGAATTTCATCATCACATGGAAAAAAAACGTAAAAAAAGAATATTTAAAAACGAAATACACTCAAGCCCCGTATAACACGGTTTTATACAACACGGGCTGATAAATTGTGGTATATTTTTGTATCATCATCATCATCATTTGCCAGTCACAAGGCTCTCACTCGCTGAGGGCATGGACCTTACCAAATTCTCGCATGGTAGTCGAGGCCTAAGGAACCTGAGTCTCACACGTGACGTGAGGGCTCCCCTTTCATGTCCATACCGCGGGGACCCGAGCCGTCTTGGTATGCGGTTTTTTGTTAAGAGTTTCCCTCTCTTGGCCATTGCTGGCATTGGACGTACATCTTCTACCATGTTGGTATCGGATTTTACCCTCTCAACTGTGTCCAGGCAAGTAGGAGGATTTGCCTATTCGTTTGTTCTCTTCTCTAAGGCGTTATCTGCTTTTAACGAGTAGCGAGCGACCACACACGCACACCTATATAGATATACACAGGCATACATATGCACATCTGCTCAAAACGAGTCTCAAGTAGCCGGTCTCAAGTGATTATTAGCCCTGTCGCGCAATAGCAATCCTTTCATCATGAGAAAGACCTCCTCAGAGAGGGGTCCCCTAGAAAGAAGGAAGAGGAGCGAAAGTATCGAGACTAGACCGATTATTGGTCAACAGATTAGGGTTTTCCTTCCCAGGGTATACTGGCTCTGTGGTGAGAAATCCGTTAGAGACCAGATTTATTTATACACACAAGGATATGTGCGTATAAATGTATATGTACATATTTTTGCGCTGTTTTGTTGGGTATTAATCAAAGTTCAGTTGGGTCCCTAGTCAACTCTATGCAGGTTTATGTTGACTGTAATATAAAATAGGGAATGAAAAGCTGACCATCAATTTTAATGTTATGGTAGATAGTTGTATAACACGCTTTATATAACACGGTTTCATAAAAAAAACAATAATTAACATGCTTGATTTGTATGGCCATGTATCGCGTCATGACAAATCATACTGAAAATGTTGAGATTTATCATTTTTGTTTGTTTAGTTACTTTTATCAGTTTCTGATAAAAGTAACTAAAGATTCTGCTAGTAGAGGATGGTTTGAAAATTTTAAGAAGCGATTCTAAAAATTTTCTACATAAAATAAAAACTGCGCCAAAGAAATTATTCCAGAATTCGCCTAAATTATAAAAAATAAAAAACACACACCACACCAGATATTCAATCCGGACGAAACGGGATTGTACTGGAAAAGGATGCCTCATCGAACCTACATATCAAAAAGCGAAAAACGTGCGAAGAGATTTAAGGCAGCGAAAGAAAGAATATATTTACTCTTATGTTCTAATTCTAATAAGAAGGCTCGGACCACAAGTATTATTTTAAGGATTGGTTTTACAAATGTTTTATACCTGATGCAGAAGCTTATATGAGGAAAAAGAATCTTGATTTTAAAATATTATTGATACTGGACAATGCCCCGGGACATCCGATTTAAAACATCCTAATGTTGAAATATTATTTTTACCACCAAATACTACGTTTATAATCCAGCCTTTGGACCAAGGAATAATTTCTACATTTAAAGCGTATTCGTCGAACATTACGTGATATCGATCAAGATGAAAATTTAACAGTCACACAAACAAAAATTCTGTTCGGAATTGTGCCCAATATTGTTTTTGCATCTCTTAAAGAAATAAATCAATCGACTTTAAATTCTTTCTGGAAAAAACTGTGGCCAGAAGTAGTCCCTACAATGTTCTTCCACTAATAGAAGTTGAATACCAAAAGACAATTAACTTTGTCGTGGTGTTGCTGAAGAAGGATTTGATGGTATGGATATTCAAGATATCGAAGAATATAGGAGGATCGCATTATAACGATATATGTAAAGATTTATACGCTAAAAGCAGACAATCGCTTATTACAGAATTTTTAAGGGCTAAATCCAAAAATAATACAGAGTCCTCTGACGAAATAGAAAACTCTCACAACCGACTCGAAAAAAAGAGTCGAACATATGGAATTGTATGTGATAGCGATGATGAATGAATGATCTTTTATATGTTGTTAATGTATTTGTTTTCAATAAATACGTAAATGTATATTGTTTCGATTATTTATTTAAAAAATAAATAATATTACCTAACTTTTATATTTTTTTGGAACGCAAACCCTAATTTTGTATGAACTTCAAACCTCGTATAACACGGTGTTTTTGTGGAACCATATGACCGTGTTATACGAGACCCAAGTGTAATAGGAAGGATGAAGTCGTTATTAGATTTAATATATTCAAATTAATGGAGAGAAAAAAAAAATAAGTAGTGAGCCAAGCTAAAGGTAGTTATGAAGTTTAAGTTTTTAAATTATTTGAAGCTAAGTTGGAAATGATTTTAACTAAATTGAGAAGAGAGATCTGAGTTGTTATTTGTATTATCTACTTTTCTTTTTTTTTATAGAAAGTAGAACAGTTTTGGGTAGAAGAATTCTATGAAAGGATTGGTAGTATATGGGGCCGTAGTTAGAGAGGGAGGAAATGGATGGGTTTATATTTTGAAATATGTGAAGGTTATCGTAAAGGGGAGTGGCATATTTTTTGATAAGGGCTTTAAAGAAAACAATATTGCCTGTGCCTTTGAGGGGTTGATTTGAACTACTCTTTTGTCACACCACTTTTGAAGTTTGTTTAAATATATTTCTAATGTTTTATATATGAGGTTGGGTCTTCTACTGTGGCTGATTATGGCAGGGTCATCGGCGTATAGTGCCATCAGGATTTTTTTTATTTTTTGTTATCGAAAAATCGCTCGTGTAGATCTAGAACATGAGTGGGGAGAGATTCGATCTTTGAGGGACTCCAGCCGCAATCAAACGGATGGAGGAGAATTTAAATTCTAATTTTACGTTGAGGGATTGATTTTTTTATATTATTGAATCAATTTATGTTTGGAAGGGGATAACCAGCCGAGATGTTAATTTGGATACTCAAGTAAAAAAATAATAATTTACTCCATATTTTAATAAGCTATTTCCTAATCCTTTATATCCTTCAACCTTCAGTTCTCGCAGCACGTGTTACTAGTACGGTTTCACTCGCACTTGCAGATCGTACCGCATGCGAGCGAGAAAAATCATCGCGTCCGTTTTTTTGCCCAATTTCGAACAATAAAGGTTAATGATTATTAATAATATTTGTTCTTTAGACTATTTTTGACAAATACAAACGTTTGTGACATGTAGGATATTTATATTAAAAGAGTTATTCAAGAAAAATATAAAACTTGGATCCCAAATAGGTCCCCATAGCAAGCATGGATTTTTTTTATCGAAAATCAAAATTTTTCGCGGCTTCATTTCTTGTTTTATTATAATAAATAATAAAGCTTAAATGCTTCTTCACAATTTTTATTTAATAACAAAGCTTACATAATTTTTATACAATTAATAGTTGTATTTTATTTATTCTTTGATCCCCAAATATAATATAATACTCTCTATATAATATAATAATCTGTAATAAAATATTAAAACATCCTATTGGTGGTCCTCAGGATTTAAAATAATGGATTTAGTGATCCGCGAGGTCCTTAATTTTGGCGACTGCTGAAAACTTAAATTTTTATAATCTTATCTGTTTCAAGTCAATCGAGATGACTGCAGCTTGCTGCTTGTGGTATTCGGTTTGGTTCGTCCCAATTCATCAATATCTAATCAGAGAAGTGATTACAATACAGTATATATATATATATATAATGTACAAACCCAGCTTCATTTGTGAATTTGCTTTTAATAAAAAGCGATTACTAGTAATAGTTATTTTTTTTTAAAATATTTATACTATTAGAAGTAATCATAATCGTTTATACGATTGACGGTGATCATCGCATAAACTAGAACGTCCTTGTTCTCATCTTAAGGTGAGTTACATTCGAATATTTAAACTTCTAGAATAATCCAGATTTAGATATAATTTAAATTTTTAATATTTTATGTAACCAAACAATTAAATCTAATAGTATATTTTTTATAAAATATTTTTACTATTAGAATAAAATAAAATGTCTACGTGGAACTTTTGTAGATTAAATTAGTCACACTCGGTCAGTAATGTGAGTGTGGTTTATTTATAAATATTTTCATTAGTGTCCCCAATCACTTATTTATCATCTGATAATTTCTAACAATTCATTTTTTTTATAAAATGTTTATATTGTTAGAAATAATTAGATGAAATCGATTTTATTATTTCAACGACCAATATTTAAAAAACGGTAAAATTTACATATTTATTTATTTATTTTATTTGATCCCGATGGATGAATGGCATAACAGAAAGATTCTTTTAGGCTTCGGGGCTATATTTTAACCGCAGAATATTTTTCATTGATTTATACTGCTATTCATATTTATTGCAATTTCTTAATAATCTTTTACTAAAAAAAATAAAAAAAAATCACTGATATTTTTAAAACTATGTGTATTCGAATGATTAAATCAGTTTTTCAACATTTTAACACCCGCGGCTTGACAAAAATAGGGGAAAAATATTACGCACGCATATTTAAAATCAGTAAAGATCGTATTTTTTAATATAATCTCAAGAAAATTTTAAGTACGTGGTTGCAACTTTCTTCCTGAAAGGCGTGGCGCTGCTATAACATCCTTTTAGTTTCTATGTCAGATTTTTATTAATGACATTGCTGTAAAAATTATCAGTTTCAAATGAAATTTTCAGTTTTCAGAAATCGTACAAATTTTCATCTTTTAACTAAAGATTTTAATTTTTTTTTAATTTCTTTGATTTAAAAAGATCTTTCAGAAAAACGTTTCGTCTCGGCTTCAAATTATGAATTTAATGTTTTAAAAAAAGCCATGGGGTATAAAATAGGACGCCAAGGGGTAGGTCCATCGGGCAAAATAGAGTTTGGGAACCTATGATGTAAATTAACCGCGACCGAGCTAATTTTAGTATCCGGATAGTTAAACTGTAGACGAAAATCTATGAATTCTGGAAATTCCTTATGACTAGTGGGAAATGGAAATGTTAGAGACACATTGCTCCCACTTCTTTAGAAACTTTATCGAACCTTTATATGAGCGAATGGCGTTTTGGAATACTTCTGTGATGACATTCATCCATCATCAAATCGTAAAAATATAATTCGATGTCAGTTTCACTTAAATACATGAGTCAAAATATGATTCATAAAAATACTAATATTGCGACGTAAATTTATTTTCAAAAATTTCTAGATTAATTGATTACGAGACAATACAGAATTAAAGTCCAAATATGATCCATACAGATACAAAGATATCATTGTTATGATCATTTTGAACAATAGCCAATTGTTATTAATCTTATATTAATCCGCAATTTTGTTTTAGTCATACAATCATATCAATTTGTTCGATGATTTTTAGAATTTTCCCAAATATCTAAATTAATCTCCAAACAGTTGTATTGAATAATCGTTATGGAGTTTTAACACGTTGCGGTCCGGAGGACTCGAAAACGCGTCCTCGCAGGCCAACGTAGAAGTACGGCGGACGCGTTTTCGAGTCCTCGTTGGCGCTGATGTTTACGGAGTGTTATTACACTACACGGATTTACGGACCACACTTTGAGAAGTTTTGAACTATTATTTTTTTTACATAGAGATAACATTTCTGAACACAACAAAATAAAAACATTGACGTAACTTAAATGGTATCAGATTTACATCGATTTAACTGAAGTACTTAACTTTTTTTCGCGAAATCACCCGCTCCAATGCAAAACTC
The DNA here is from genome assembly GCA_022495035.1 of Philopotamus ludificatus. NCBI lineage: Eukaryota > Metazoa > Arthropoda > Insecta > Trichoptera > Philopotamidae > Philopotamus > Philopotamus ludificatus. Next base: position 8,045 of record JAGXCT010036160.1, on the reverse strand, counting down.
GGCGCGGAACCCAGCGGACCGGAATGTGTTAAGTTAAAAGAAACTCATACTAATACAATCATTTTCAAGTGTGAGTGACAATGGGTTAAATGAAAATAAAATAATTTAAATTAATTCTTTTATTAAAAAATCTACAAAACGCATAGCTCTATAACAAGATCGAAAAATACATACAAGGACCAAAACAAAACTTTCGGCGGCAAAATCTTTTTACAGCCTGCGTTGTCGTGTTAAGATAACTAAGTTGGCTTGCTAATACATTTTTATTGCATCATTCTGTTGAGTTGTTACAAGTCACTGTGACCTGTATCTTAAGAATTCCACCAAACACATACCATTTTTTTATGGCTCTCTAAAACTATATATCGCTTAAAATAGGTATATAATTTTATTTTCTTCTACATTTCCAAATCTAAAATCATTGTTGGAACTTGTTTTAATAAACCGCCAAAATTTAGCATGATTGTAAGCTTCTTCATAGCTTACTTTGGGGTACTCCCGCTTGCAACTTTTCTGATATCGTCTCCTTGATTGACTGATCTAAATCCTCCGAATCCAACATCCTTTTACAAGCTCTTTTTACGAAGTCGTCCCCCTGCACCAGCCGCACGTAGTGGCACCCTGGAAACCAGTAGGCGTGCTCCATCCAGGGATCGACGTCATCCTCCCAGTTCTTGAGACGTCCGTCGCAGTAGTAACAAGTAACTAGGTCGCCCAATCCACAGTAAAAGAACCCAGCATCGGCGAATTTGCATATATCCACCCTAATAGTGCTAGGCCAATTTACGAACGATTCGTATCGCGTTGGAAATGTCATCATAGAATCGTGTTCCGGTGGATTGTCGTATTGTTTTTTGTTTACCTCCACCGTTTGTATATACGGACACTCTGGGTAGAAGGTTTTGTGAGCCTGTACAGGATCGTCCCCAGGCTGCCAGTCTCCCAGAACCACGCCGCAATGTACGCACTCCAGCAGGTCGTGACTACCGTCGCCACTGTACGTCAAGCCGGCCCTTAGCAACTCCAGAATGTTGAAAATGAGAATTTTTGGCCAGATCCTTAATTTTTCATAATTTTCTGAATTGCTGGACGTCATCGTTGGATCAGAGCCGATATTGACTTTTTCTGAAAATATTGATATGCGACATATATCAAGGTTTATCGAATAACATATATTAAATTGAAAAATTCAGTAGTAACTTACCCCCAAGATTATCTTAACGTTATGTTGACTAAAATAAATATCGCTTTTTTTATATAATAATATTAATCTTAATTAATCTTATCTTATTTTATCTTATCTGTCATCAGGATAATCTTTTTAGATCAGGGGTAAGCAACCTTTTTCTACAACGGGCCTGCTACAAATTTAAAAATGTTGTGCGGGCCGCATGTATGCAACTTGTAGTAATACAAATACTGAATGATGGACTCAAATTATCTCTTTATTAACAAAATTATCCTAGTATAAAAAAAAGAAATACTATTAACCTTTTAACACCCAGTGGTCCCGTATGGGACCAGTGATTATGGTGCATTTTTCAATCAGATTACACTGATTTATGATAATTTTATTAAAAATATGAATATTACAAAAATAATGACTTTAAGATACCGATCCGTAATTTTATTTTCGGTTTCGATAAATATTTTTGTCATAATGAGTAATATGAACATCTACGTTACAAGGTTAACTCTTAGGATAAGCGTCGTGTTATAATAGGCGGACTGTAATAAATCAGCTTAATCCACATCCAACAGGCTTTTTTCCATACCTAATTAATCATTTTGCGTGACCGATTCTTTTATCACTATAGCTGTAAAACAGGTTCGTTTTTTTTACCTAGAGAATTAGAAAGCGTGAAAGTTTTGGTGCTGGTGTTTGTTTGAAAAAATAAGACAATGGTCGAAATTATAAACAATCTTTTATTTTGCTAATGCTTTTTATTTTATTCACATAGGCTAACTAGTTTTAGAGATTATTTTTGTCGGAAATAATTCGCAAAAAAATACTTAGGCTTACTCTATTGCGCATGGCACACGTCTTTAAAGCTTAAAGGTTAAAAAAATAGCGAAAGATATATGTAGAAAAAGATTATGATTACGCCCATGGTACAATGAGCGTGCAAAACATTAGGAATTTATAAAAGTCAAAATGTAAAATCGATAATTTAATCTATAAAAAAAATTGATAATTTAATCTATAAAAAAAATGGATAATTTAATCTATAAAAAAAATTGATAATTTAATCTATAAAAACAGTTAAAAATTGACGATTCCGGCTAAAAAATGAGCCGAGCCAAACTCTAGGACTTACTTAGGCGCACTACTAAAGGCATAATTTTAAATCCCACGAACCACCAATAGGATCTTTAAAACTCAACCTTGTTTAAAATATTCGCGGATAAAAAAAGCACGGGAATTTAATATAAATAAAAGAATAGTTTCGACAGATTTTATCAGTGGCTTGCAGATCGATGCAGATTGCAATAAGGTCTCGTTTAATTTTTAAACATAGATGGCATCTTTTAGATGCCATCTATGTTTAAAAATACCTTCCACACCTCGGTGGACAACTTTACATAAACTAAGCCATCAAATTTCAGTATGGTCAGAAATACCTATAAACACATATTAAAGTGCAAAAGCTCTGAAATATTAACTTCGGAACGTTCTTAATGAGACTGAAACAGTTTGATAATTTTTTGTATTAAAATTAAAAAAAGCCAGAAACAAACGCACCTAAAATCACTAATACGACAAAAAATATATTTCAAATAATTGATTAAAAACATGATACAGTTTTTTCACGTCAAATACACCTTTTTTCAAATCAAATGCATCCTTTTTCAAATCAAATGCACCTTTTTACAAATCAAATGCACATTTTTACAAATCAATTGCACTTTTTTACAAATCAAATGCACCTTTTTTAAAAATCAAATGCACCTTATTATGCACCATATTTGACGTGAAAAAACTGTATTGAAAAATAATTATAATATGTATTACTTAAGTTTACACAATAGTCTAATTTCGTTATTATTCTTAAATTTTATTTCTTCAATTAGTTTATGATCTATGCACCCATTGACGAGCTAGAAATTTTGGGCCCTTTTGTAAAGTTAATAATAAATATAAAAACTTTAGCCAATATAATTAATTTTCTAATTTGAATACATGGTCTTTCTACACTAACAACTGCATTGGCTAAATGTTTTTTTAGCATTAGAAAAATATTAGATGTGATTTAGAAATCTCATTTATTTGTCCCAATTATTGGAAGAATAAAGTTTTTAGAGTAAAAATTAATTATAATGGATCAACTAGTAAAAATGATTTTTTATTTTGGCGCGTGGCACTGAAAAGGTTAAAAAATGACGCTTTAGAATTAACTATGAAGCCATCTATTTTTCGTCAAATATATAAAATAAAAAAACATGTTTCAGAAAAGAAAAAAGATTGGCATATAGTTCAATGTACACCATATGATCAGGGGGGGGGCGCCGTTCATATGGCCAGATTGTGCGGCGCATAGCTTAGGTGCGCCGTGGAGCGCAAACAGGGAAAAAAATGGAAAATATTAACTATTAATTGATTAAACTTTCTTAACCCTTTCCACTCTGTCCACTTTTAGTCGAATCTAAGAGTCACTCTCAATATATTTCTTTTACAAATTCATTAAATGAGATATTCATTGAGAAAATGAATAAGAAACATCTAAAGAGATTGATCTTATATCCGGTTAAAAAAAACATTATTTTTTTAAAATTAATTAAAAAAAGACTTGGTTCAAGTTATTTGCTAAAAATATTTTGGGCCAATACGTCTGGCCCACGTAGTGGAAAAGGTTAAAATCTAACAAATTTCGTTAAAAAGTTCTTTGTTTTGTACCCGACGTTTAGGGACCTGAGACAGTCGACACGCCACTTCATATCTGGGTATAAAGATCTGGGTATTTTGTTTGATTCTAATTTAAAATTTAATTTACATGTATCGGGACGTGTGTTTGAGATCATCAAGAATTTTGGGCTTCGTCTTGAGAAATTCTCATCACATATATGCTTTCATGATCATACGAGTGCTAGCCACGATGCACGTGGTTGGAGCTTGCTCAGATCAAGGTTCCATTATATGGGCGCCTTATAAGGCACCAGATTCCCTCAGATTGGAGAAAATACAAAGAAATTTCTTAGAGTATCTCTCTACATGAGGGGGTTTAGTTTCTACAGTTATACCCAGTGCATGGGTACCCAGGGCTGCCTGGGTATGTATCCCTCGAAAGAGGTCGATTTACTTGGCGGCGCTACTTCAAGCTGTTGGTTGGCGCAGTACGCCCCCCCTTATTACTGTACGGGAGTTGCCCTTATGGAGGCGCCACCGCCTACTACCATCGAGCTCGTTCGCGTGTGCTTTTCTTCCGCCAAATGCGAGGACAGGTGCTCTCAAAGGACTCTCCGGTAACCAGGCTATCACTCTACTTAACCCTTGGCCGAATGTGGTTATTTGGAGTCAAATATCGCCATTTCATTGATCTTTTATGATTTTATAATTTTACATATAACGAAAAGGACCAACTAATGACAGTTTTATTTCCTTTTAACATATAGAGTACTTTTTATCTTTATTTACATTTATTTTTTCTTTATTTCAATATTTTTACTTTTTTTTTATTTTATTTATTTATTTTATATATACTTAAATTATATATTTTGTTTTTCTGGCTATTCTATTTGTATTTTATGCACGTGATTGGCGTATGGTTATTATGGTGCAATCCGTTATCTTAAAATAAAATCGTCGTCATCCGTCGTCGGAAATAAATAAAATAAAATAAAATCTGACTCAAATAAATCAAAATGTCAGGAAATAAATGGAAATAAATAAAATAAATAAAATAAATGGAAATAAAATAAAATAAATCCGGAAATAAATAAAATAAAATAAAATAAATAAAATCATTGGAAATAAATCGATATTCATCAAAATAAATAAAATAAAATAAAATAAATAAAAAAAATAAAATAAAATGAAATAAATAAAATCGTCAGATAAATAAAATAAAATGGTAGAAATAAAAGAATGGAAATAAAGATAAAATAAAGATAGATAAAGATAAAATGGAATAAAATAGAATAAATCCTAAGATAAAATGAATGGAATAAAGATAAATAAAATAAATAAAATAAATAAAAATAAATAAAATAAATAAAATAAATAAAATAAAAAAATAAATAAAATAAATAAAATAAATAATGAGGTCTAAAAAATTATTCCAAAATTCATTGCTTGATCGACGAATAAACATAAAATAAGTAAGTATTTAATAGTAATATCATCATTATCATTTGCTAGCCATCTATTCCTCAACTAGCTGGAAATAGGCATTGCTGAAAGGAAGTATAGTTCTTGCGATGGCCCGAGATTCTCCTTTATGTCCATACCGCGGATGCCCACCCCTTAATTGTATGTTTTTTTTAAATGTTTCCTTTTCTTGAACATCGCTGTCATTGAACATTTTTTTCTAACACTGTACAAAAGAGAAAGAGGAGGGATAGTATCAGAACTTAGCCGCTAATCGGCCTTCATTTTAGAGCTTTATTACACAGGGCATAAGGGTTCTACTGGAACGAAATTATTTAGAGACCAGATATAATTGTATGTGAATTAGGATGTTGATAATATATACGATAGTGAGAAAATAAAAGATTTCTTTAGATAAAAAATTGTCAAAGTATTCATGGAAGTTTAGTTTACACATTCAAGATGGTATCGCTTTATTTGGTATCTATCAGTTGTTGATTTACAATGGTTGCCGAAGAACACTTGGTTCTGCAACCAATCGACGTACTCTCTGTTATGCTACCAATGTTAACAAGTCCCTCTGCAATGTGATCAATAATATGACTCTCATAGGGTTTTTATATTTTTTTTATAACTATGATATTTTAAGGGATATTTCAAGGGGTTAAGCAAAACACTAAATCGATGAAGGAGATAGACCCGAAAGGGAAGCGCTCCAAAAACAAACAAAAACATATATATTGGATCTTCAGTAACAACTTTTACTCTACTTTATATTTTGGAGTTTATAAGCAATAAAGTGTATCAAATTTCTATTAATAAGTGTTTACATTTGAAAGGGATTCACAACCACCGCTCAATATACTAATTTTCCACCTATAATAATCATACGCCTATAATTAAGTTATATTAAAGAAAAGTAATTTATTAGGTATATTGGGGCTTAATGAATCACTTTTCTATATTGTTAAAAAATAACTTCTGGTAACAATAATTGATTTCATTACAGGTTTTCAAGGAACTGCACCAACAATGGACTCCCAACAATTCAATCCAACAAGCTCATTCAATTCACTGAAACAAAGATACGAAGAATTGCAAAAATGGCCTAAAATCGCCAAATTTAAATCTCGGGAGTTACTACGCGCCGGACTTACGTACGAAGGCAACGGCAGTGACGAACTGCTGAAGTGCGTACATTGCGGCGTGGTACTGGGAGACTGGCAGCCAGGGGATGATCCTGTGAAGACTCACAAAACCTTCTACCCAGAATGCACCTACATCCAACAGGTGGAAGTTGAAAACAATAAGTGTACTGGTCCCGAGCACGAGCATATGAGGATAGTTGACCTGCGTTCGAACACATTTCACAACTGGCCTGGTGCCTTAGGCGTAGATGTTTGGCAGCTGGCTGATGCTGGCTTTTTTTACTCCGGGATAGGAGACCGGGTGAATTGCTACTACTGCGACGGACAGCTCAATAAGTGGGAGGATGACGACGATCCTTGGATGGAGCACGCCCACTGGTTCCCAGCCTGCCATTACGTGCGGCTGGTGCAGGGGGACAACTTCATAAAGAGGGCTGTCCTCGACAGAAAGGGTCCACGGGTAACGGATCCGGAGGTTTTCGATCAACCAATCGCACAGACACTGTCTGAGGATTGCTTATATTGTAATAATAAGAAAAAAGAAATGGCTTTCATACCCTGTGGCCATTTAGTAAGTTGCAAAGATTGTTCACATATTGCATTGAGTTGCTATTGCGGTGCCGAGATATCAGAATCTTTCAAGGTATTCGATTGCTAAATGCATTTTTCTGGAAATGTATACACTGTTTAAAGGGTCATAACTTTCTGATTTTTCTTTCTTTTTGGTTTATATTGAGATGAAAATAATAAGTGGACCAAGATAGACCATTAAAAAATTAAATTTATTTTAAAATTGTTATTGGAAGTATAAACTGGAAAGAGCAAAGTGGATCGAGTGTCCTTGACATTTTAAAACTTATTATAGGTTACATTTCAACAATGGTACATAATATCAATTTATTTGAATATCATATATCGTTCCATTCGTTTGAAACCTAACTTTTATTTGATTAATTGAACGTGGCATAGTTTGTTCTGCCTGAAACTATCGGCGATATTGTCTTAGTACTTTTGCTACATTCTCATACTTACAATGGCATTTTAAAATTAGTTTTCAAGTCAATCTTGGTCCACTTATTATTTCCCATTAATTACACAATGAAAAGAAAGAAAAATCAGAAAGTTATAATCCTTTAAACAGTGTATACTTTTTAAGCTATAATCATTCAAACCATGTAATTTTTTAAACACAATATTTATTTATAGTTAATATTATTATTGAATAAACTCACAATATATTATTCACAAACATATGCTAAAATTAGTAGTGATAGCATTTTAAGAAGTTAGTCAATTTATGTTCATTATGTTTTATAATACTAGCTTCACGTGACTCACGAATTCAGTGGCGCTACTTGGAGAGGGTGGAGGGAAAGTTTGTTATTTTCATTTCCAAATCGTTAGTGAAAATTTCAAGTTTCATCATAAATGTTTTAATTTTTAAAAATTATTAATAAAATAATTCTGCATAAATTCTGTCAATTACATAAAAAAGGAAACAGCCAGAAGTGCGAGAATTATCGCGGCATTTCAGTGGATACTTTTAAGCTATAATCATTTAAACCATGTATTTTTTAAGACACTATATTTAT
>JAGXCT010036159.1:42720-66465 GCA_022495035.1 Philopotamus ludificatus | reverse complement strand
TTTTTAGATAAATACAAAAAGTTTGTGACGTGTAGGATTTATATTAAAAGAGTTAACCGAGAAAAATCAAAAACTAGGGTCCCAAATAAACCCCATCGGCACTGCTAGGTCAGATTTAATATTTTTCCGCTGAGAGATGAAGTAATTCCTATTATGAATATCATTTTATTTTAAATGAATCCCTACATTTTATATTAGCTACGTGTCTTCTTTATTTCCGGGAACATATCCCATGATTTTGTATGAGCTTTGTGGCTTATTTTCTGCGGTTTTTCATAGAACGTATCTACGGTGTAAAATGAGAGATGGGTGTATTGTTTTAATTCAATTTCGTAGGTCCAATACCTAACATTAGCCCGAACATAAATGAACTTAAAAATAGCATTATTTTTTATGAAAAATATCCAACATTTTATTTCAAATTTTGTACACATTCGTGTTAACCTTGAATAGATGATACGTCGCATTACGCAACCCAGCAAATACCATCAAATTTAGTTGTTATTAACGTCGGACTAACGACCACAGCAAGATTATAACGGTGACCTCATTCTTCAGTCAGATTGTGGCCGTGAACCGGGTAACATGTCGTCGTATCTCCCAGCAATAGCAGCGACCCTGCTTCCCTTCACCGGTGTATGTGCGGGAATGGTTGTCGCAAAAACGTGTTCATTTCAAAAATTTGCTGAGAATCCATGGGTTGACAGTTTGAAAAAGCCATGGGATATGCCAAAATGGTTAATTGGCCCAGCTATGATTGGATTGCATTCATCGATAGGATACGCCTCATATCTTGTGTGGAGAGACGGCGGAGGATTTAATGGTAGGTCATTAATGACATAAACTTTGTGATTTATTTTGCATGTTAAATATGTATTTAACCTTTTCAGACACTACGAAATATCCGCTAATGCTATATGGAACTCATTTGGCATTGAATTGGGCTTGGGGTCCAGTGTTTTATGGCATGAACAGTATCAAAGCGGTAATCTATATATATATTTGATAATAAAATTGATATAAATCTTATTCTATATGATTAAATCATATTTTTATAGGGAGCTGTGAATATTACTCTCGTCACCGCCTGTGTTGCTGCGTGCGGATATGAATTTTACAAAATAAATACTACGGCAGGATATATATTCTCTGCATATTTTACATGGCTGAGTGTAGCGACATATATGGTGTATTGTATATGGAGAGATAATCCCCAAGATGGAGCTAAAATTGAAGAAATCAAAGATTAGATAAGATTTGCATGAATTTAAAAAGGGGCACTTGTATAATATTGATCGATTCTATTGTCAACACTGATTGTAACATTTTTTTCAAACGAGGCTCAGTAATTGATCCTATAATGGACGAATTTTCTGACATTTCTTTCATTTTTTTATCTCTGTGAGGGAATAGATATTGGGACTTTTGTTGAAGAGCTTTTATGTCATCGCATGACCTTAAAAATCGCCATATTATTTGTCACATGATCCCGCTCGAGAGCTTTCATGGGCACGTGGAAAACTTTTTCTTTTGTTATACGACTACAATCGTTACGGAAAATTCAAACAGCGTCTAATGAGAGTGTTATTAAAATGGCACATGTGATTTGAGCTATTCGCAATTTATTACATTTTATTTATTCATACTTGTGTAAATAAAATTTGGCATACCTCTCGCACAAAAGCTTTCTGTCGTATTTATTAAGCTGAGATTGTTTAAATAATGTCAAATAATGTACAATTTTGGCACATCATTCGTAAAAAAATGCATTTATTTAAATATTACACTGTATGATAGAATAATAAAGCTCAAAGCTGAAAAAAAAAAACAATATTTCTTTCAATGTTAAACAAAAAATAATTGAGATAAGTGATAAACATTTATTTACAATTTTTCATTATAAAATGTACATATTTCCATTTAACAAACCGGTTTTAAAAGATTGGACATTAGTTTCGGGAACTGGAATAGGTTGAGGAATAATATTTTCAACTAGGAATACTATTTTCCATATTCGACGTTGATGGACATATATCCCCAGACATATTTGTAAATTCTTGATCAACACAATAATTAAAATTAAACACAATTACAACCACTTCTTTAGCTCGGAATTATATTGAAAATTACTCGATCCGTTTTAGTGATAGTCTCACAAATTTAAAATACTATGCAATGGGACAAATAATATTTTCTATGAATAATATGTAAGAAAAATAGAAATCCTCCCCCCTCTTCATCGCAATTCCGATGAGTGCGGGTTCGTCACATTGCGATATGACAAACACCATGTCCAGCAATAAAAAACATCATGAGGATATCACAATTGAACCTCTAGCTCATTTGGGCTTGAACAATGCGTAAGATCATCCTCCAGTACTTAATTTTGCCAGTAGAGTGGTGTTCTTACCTCCGATCAAGGCGCAATAGCAGCATTCATCAACAACGACGAACACACGAAGAATGGCAAAGTAAAAGCTATTGAAATCATCATCATCTTATTATTATTAGTGGATTTAAAACAAAACGTAGTATGCGGATACGAAATACTAGAATACATAACCTAAATTTATAATGGCGTTATTCGTAAAATTGGCTTACTTAAATTCGCAACATCAAATCTCTACAATTATTTATTAACAAATAGTTAATTCAGTCTCTAATGACTAATAACATCTAAATCAGTACTTTTAAATATTCTATATACGATACATTCGGAGATATAGATGCATTTTGTTATATTATTTAAATATCACATCACAGTGGAACTCCAATCTATTGTTCTCACATATATATATATAGATTTTAATAATTTTACCCCATTATCGTCATATTAGGTAAAGCGAGAAGTAATATCATTTTTTTGATGCATTATTTTGAAATCGGATTGTCACTAGCCGCTGGAAAGATTTTTTTAGGCACATTGGTAAAAAACCCAAAAGACAGATTGATGTATCATCACATTTGTGATATTTTATTTGATTGAAATAAAATTAAGCTACGCCAGCCCATCTATGATATTTATGGAGATATCTTGAATCTTTAACAGTGTGTGAACGGATAAAGCCCAACCAGGAAGACCTCTTAAAATCGCCGATGACACTTTAAACTCATTGTTGGAGTCCGAACCGCTTAAAAAAATCAAGGAATTGTCAAAAGACCTTAGTTGTTCATAATCAACAGTGAAGGATAATTTTAAGGCACGGGAAAAAATAGACAAGGGTTTTGGGTGCCGTGTGTACTTTATCCAACGGCCTTAGAACAATGAATACCTATCTGTTCATTTTTACTGTCTTGATATGAAACCGATCCGTTTCTTAGGATTGTTAATGGGTATGAGATGTGGGTCCTCTACACCAACAGTGACTTTCATCGAATCAGGTACCTGTGTCTACCCCTGGACAAATCATTGACTGTAAAAGGTAATCCTTTTGTAATTGGTGGGATGTTTTTGGAATAATTCAGCATGAAATATTAATACTTGGTTAGACAATTACGACAGAAGAATATTGTGCCCAATTAGTAAGATTAAAGATTAGTTTTGGGAAATAATCAGAGGAATTCTCCAGCAAGATTTGAAAGTTTTGCAAAGATTCACCATATTCACCTGAAGTTTTATATTCATGTCTATATTCACTCTTTGGAATAGCACCTTTTTATGTCGATGGCACTATCACAAGATAAAAAAAATATTCGCGGACAGTCTTGCATATGCAGTCGTTTTTTTGATTACGCGTGGGACATGAGTGCATTTGGCAGATTTTTGTCTAGAGTTTTAAAGAGTTTGTCTGCAAGTTAGAACTTGTCTCGTCCCAATACGCATTTTTAGTTACTGAGTCTCATTCACCAGGGTTTTTATGAATTATATCAATTATTCGAGTCTCAGGACATGCGCTTACACTTTTCAACCGTCCGCAAAAGTGTAAAATGAACTTTTTTCGCATTAAAAAAAAGTCATATCTTTGCAGTTTACCTAACTTAAAAATAAAAACTGTGTTATATAGTCCAGTAATTAAAGAGAAAAGCAAAGTAAAAACGATCATAGCGAAACGTCTGAAACTAGCACTACAAATTATCAATTTTATTATTGCTAAGAATGATCTTCGAATATAATTATATATATAGCGATAAACAATAAATCGATATTCCAGCTGTATATACAAAATATATTTTAATAATTCTTTAAATCCATTTTAAATGAATTTATGTATAAATAAAACTTCACTGATTCGTCAACAAAAAATATGATTCTATACAAGCATATAAATTAACGTCAAGCAGTTTTCTGTATGAGCTTCTGTGCCATTGCAAATAAATGCGGATCCGGATGATGTATATCGTGACCGGACTCGTCGATCGGCAGATTGCATAGATGACGCCGCAACGCTAGATCTTGCCTAGCGCACAATGCCCTCGTGAAACCGGTGTCTGTTCCGAACAGAGCGACCCGCTGTTTCCGTCTTCGTTCGATTGCAACCTGCAATACAAATTATATAAAATAACCGATAATTAATATATTAAAAATACGTCACAAAAATCGATGATACCTGAATCGAGGCGATAGGATGAGAAAGATTATATTTATTTTCAGTTTGATTATCGACGTTGTGATTTAAGCCATCGGAATTTTTGTTAAATATTTCGTTTATCATCGATTCACCGGCCAAATGTACGGACACGCCGATTCTAGCTAGCACTTTTTGCGGATGCCAGTATTCTCTAGCTCCCGTCTTCTCTTTGTTTGGATCGTCCTTTCCTCGCACCTCGGCGACGAGACTAGCCCAATCTACTCCCAATGCATCACCCAAACCTTGAAAAAACAAAACGATTTTGTAGAATATATAATTTTTATTAATTTATAAAATAAGACGATATTACCTTTGGCTCGTTGATCTTCCTCGAGTTCACCGTCAGATATTTCTTCGAAATCTAAATTATCCAGTCCGTCCTCACCGTCATGCTGTTCTTGAGTTTGTTCTGATTTAATCTCAGGCACTGCATTGTTATCCTAAAATTAAATAAATATGATTATACATCAAGATGCGATCAATTTTCAAATAAACATTATTTTTAATTTAAAATAAATACTTTAGGTACACCGTTTGTTGCACTGTCAACTTTTGATTCGGCTGCGTGTGTTTCTTTAGGCTGTTTGGACGATTTTGACGGCACGTGTTCAATCATCTTAAATAGATTTTAAAAACATTATATTAATTATGATAATTAGTGTTAATTAAATAATTTGACAACATATTGTGATACTAAAAACAATAAGAAATATTTAAAACGAAAATCATCCTGTACAATCCTGAAAATATGAAGAGAACGATTATCTTAAAAATGCAAATTATTAATATTTATACATTTTAAGCAATAAGAAAATATTTATATATTATATATGAGTAGTAAGTATGTATTATTTAACTAAAAATATATAAAATAAGTAGCATGCAAAAATATATGTATTAGTCGGAACCAGAAAGAAGTCACACATTTTAATTCAGTTTACTGAAAAAGAAGCATTTTAAGCTTTTTTGTAATAATATTGTATTGTAACAACGTTATGTGTGGACAATAAAATCAATTTTATTATGAAATATAAAATATGCGTTCCCTAAATAACGTACCGAATTGATGGTCAATTTCAGTAGCAAAATTTAATCATTTCTAAATTCAAAGAAGTTTTTTATTGGAGAAAATGGTTAATTTTCTCAAGAGAAGATCGTCGAATAACAAATTTAATTCAAAAATATTCAATAAAAAAAAATACTACAGAGTAAGACCAGCTAAAAAGCCACCATTAACCAGTAAAATAAAAACAGCCTGTTTAAATTGGACAAAAAAAATATAAATTGGATGAGAGTTGAATGTGGATGAATCGTGTTCTCTGGAGAGCAGGGATTTGTAATAGAAAATCTTCAGTTAACCACTGAAAATTGATCGGAACTCAAATCCGACATCTAAAGACAGTTACATTTTAAGCAAATCGGGAAAACGGGAGGAATTGGTACTGCATCAACTAATTTAGGATAACAAAGACGAACAGAGAAACACATGCGATGCTTTATTTTTTACCATATTATAACTGGGAGCCGACTGATAAAACAAAGTATATGCCCATATGTCAAGGACGAATCCTTGAATCCCCGAGAGTCGACGAGTACAGCTTGGAAGGCGTCCAGGAATTTACATATCTCGGCTCACTAATAACAAAACATAAAGAATCCAATTTGAAAGTCCGAAGAAGAACCATGCTGACAAACAGGTACTACTTTCGACTTCAAAAGCAATCTAGTCGGGATTCCTCTCAGCGAGGTCAAGAGTCAAGCTCTATAGGACCCGCATCAATGTTGGGCTCTGATAAGGCAAGATGAGTTGGACAATTGGATATCCTGGTAAAGAGGATTGTGAGACAGATACTTGGAACTGTATTCGACAATAGGGAATGGAATGTCTGACGGAACGATGAGCTGTGTCAATTACACAGGAATATACCGGTCACAGCTATCGTCAGATTGTCCAGACTCCAGTGGGCCACTCAGTGGGACAGTCACTCAACAGGCTTATGGACAAGAAGCCTTCCAGTCACCTTAATCCTTGAACCCCTGAGAGTTGAAAAATTACAGCTTCGAGGCCGTCTGTGAGTTTACATATCTCGATTCAATTATTACAAATAATAATGAAACCAATTTGGAAGTACGAAGAAGCATGCTGGAAAACTAGTGCTACTTTGGACTCCAACATTATCTAGGAAATCTAAAGTCAAGCTCTACATGACCCTCATCAGGCGCATCCTAACACACGGGTCTGAATGTTGGGCTTTGACAAAACAAGATGAGCAACAACTGGATATCCTGGAGAGGAAAATTTGGAGCCGTATTCGACGATGGGGAATACCGTATCCTAAGGAACTAGGAGCTGTACTGACTATACAAGGATATACCGATCACAGTTGTCAGATTTCGATAGATCAGTCACGTGTCAAGGATGCGGAACAATCAGCTGCCGAAAAGGCTTTTGATTAAAAAAAACTCCCCTGACCCCTGAGGAAAGGAAGACCAAGGCTGAGGTGGTTGGACTGTGCACAGAGGGACACTGCATCATTGAAAATTACCGGAAGATGGTGCACGTGATGGCAGACGATAAAATGGAAAAAGGTGTTGGATGAGGCCAGGGCTCTACATAAGGGCAGTTGCGCCTATGATGATGATGATTAAAACAATCAGCTATCCAGATCCACTAATTTTCCATATCTGAAGATAGTTGAAGAATTTCTATATCCCGGATCTCTATTTACGGGCAATGGAAAATGTAAACCAGATATAATAAGTTCAAAAATGCAATGTCAAAGCTATCGGCAATCTGGTACTCGCCATTTTTACATACGGTGTAGAGAACTGGATCATAATGGAAAATATGGAAATTAAAAGTCTTTGAAATGTGGTGCTGGCAGCGCCTGCTGAGAATAAATAGCATGGACTGCCAGACACGGAGAAATGGGGAACGAAAAAGATGATAGACTTTTGACTATATATCTCAATATTACAACAGGATTCTTCAATACTTGGACATCTTGCTAGAAGAAACGATAGCCTGAAGAGGCTAGGCACGCTTGGTAACGTACAAGACGCGGGGGAAAGGGCAGGGTGCTCATCTGCCGGAGCGACCAAGTGAAGACCACCACAAGATGTGAGATGCGGAATGCAGAGGATCTTGAAGAGTCACAATCAAGAAGATTCGGGTCAAGAAAGGTCACGGTCCTCAGACATGAGGTGTCGACTCAAGGAGAAGAACTAAAAGCAAATGAAACAGTTATTGCGAATCAAAAATGACCTGTAATTAAATTTCGGAGTTAAGTCTATAAAACGTGTGATAAACTCACCCAGAGTTTATCACACGTTTTATATTCTGTCAAATCTCGTTCCATCTGATTATTAATTATGTTTTATCCTATCATATTGAAATTAAATAATTTTTAAAAATTGTTTTAAAAAGTGCAATTTCCTTCTGATCCCGCTAACATATTAAAGTTTTTTATCGAATTATAATATACATATACACCTAGTTATTTGACTAATATTAAATTAGTAAATTAAGTTTTTAGGAAAGATGCACAATGAAAGCATAGTCCATATATTGAATGTTAATATACATTTTTAATGAAATTAATTAAATAAAAGATAGTCTTACGAGATTTCAATGAGTGCATAGATTTATATATTAATTTCCTGCAAAAGTCCTGCCCTCTTCAATATTTGTATAAAGAAATGTTACATTTATGGAAAAAAAAAATGAAAAAACAATTAAGTTTTCAACAGGTAACGGGCAAAAATTTCACAGTTACCTATACGAATTACTTTCTAAACAATATAGCGGTAGTTTCATGCAACAAAGATTATCAGGAAACAGAAGATACTATTAGAGCTTACAGGTTCATAGTCGGGCTTGAATTGATGGAGATCAATCATTCCATAAGGATCAACAGAGTTCAGATTTTCGGGCGGATCAGTAGTCACCGCTGTGGACTCTGTTACCTCAGGTATTTCCTGCACCAGATTAGGCGATAGGGATAAAAATTATTATATTAGTTGAAAAGAGCTACACCATTAATTTGTAATGCATCCTTTCAGATTAAAAGCATATATGTTAAAAAAAAAAACCAAAAATGCTGTTAAGACAATGATGCGTCCGCGATATAAAATCATTGTTGTGAACTCACATCGTCCCTGTTCAAAATTTCATCGGCGTCGTCACTTATCTCGCTGAGATCATCCGGTATGGGGACATTTTCTCCATCTAAGCTTGCATGAGGTGGTTGTCCGGAGCCAGAATGTGTAGATGAAGCTTGTACGCTCGACGTGCAGGGTTTTTTCGCCTCGGATGTTTCGGCCGGAGCTTCTCTGCTCCTTTTCGATGGAGCTGGATGAGTATGAGTAGAGCTAGATTCGGCACGACTATGTTCCTGTCGACCTCTATAATTTCCTTCTTCTACAAATAAAATAAACAATATTATATTCTATGACTTACTGTTATTACATTTTTCTACTAAATATTTACCAGCTGCTCTTCCGCCTCGGGAACCTTTGCCAGATCCTAACAAATTTTGTCTATGTGAATGCCAAGCTCCATCCATCTCACGCTCTTTATCTGTCCATTCATGTCCCTAAAATTAGAATTAATCATTACAATAACTAATCAGTCATCGTTTTATATTTAAACTGTTTATTATAAAGTATAATGCCTTATGCTGAGCTTCTCTATGTTGCCAATGACGATCTTGACGATTCCAATCGCTATGATAATCTTCGTTTTCCCATTCCTTATGCGGATGTGAATGATGCATATATTGTCTTTCCTGATCGACGGATGTTTCTCTTCCGTCCCACGAAATATCATCGCGCCGAACACATTCTCGACTCCTTCTATCATCAATAAAGCCTAAAAATTTAATAAAATATATGTATTTCAATTATTGTAAGAACAGATTCGATGTGGTAAATTCTATCACCTCTCTCAAGGCCGTGATGGTCATCCAAATGATCGTTATAAACTCTTTCATCCGGATCCAAATATCCCCGACTGTGAGATCCTTGCATATCATACGGCGAATCATAGTGAAGATCTCTGTCGTGATTTGGCATCGGATATGCCCCAGGAGAATGATCTACCCTATCCCTCTCAATATTAACCAAATCTTCATATCTTTCTCCGGGCCTGTCATAGCTTCTGTCCATTGAATGAGAATGATCGTAAGAACGATCCAAACTGTGACCATACTCACTGTGATCGGCCCTTTCTATGCTGCCACGGCGATCAGATTGTCTCTTTGGTAATCTATCGATTCTATCACGGTCGGAGCCTCGCTCCGTCTTTCTGGAGTTGCGATCCGTATGTGCATCTTGTCTGTCCCGATTTGACGAAATGGCCCTCTCCAATCCGAGACTCTTATTGGTCGCAGCCAAAGCGGCAAGTCTCTCCTCGGGTCTCGGAAGGAGCCTCTCCACCGGTTTATCCGGACCTGGCTTTTCTAGTCCTTTGTTTAATCCTCGATCT
This sequence comes from Philopotamus ludificatus, assembly GCA_022495035.1. Classification (NCBI taxonomy): domain Eukaryota; kingdom Metazoa; phylum Arthropoda; class Insecta; order Trichoptera; family Philopotamidae; genus Philopotamus; species Philopotamus ludificatus. Next base: position 56,412 of record JAGXCT010036159.1, on the reverse strand, counting down.
CTATCGCGACCTCTTGGATTACGTTTGACTTCTTGCTCACGCTTAGTTTGCTCTTTTAATCTCTCGCGCTCTCTTTGTCTCTCTTGACATCTGGCTAACGCTTCTTCCCTTTCCTTTTCACGCTGAGCCTCTCGATCCAATCTATGCTGCTCTCTATCTTTGCGGTCCCTATCGTATCTATCTTTATCGTCGTGTTTATCTTTTCTCCTTTCGAGCGATCGATCTTTATTATCTTGCTTGCGTTTTTCATCTCTGGGAGATACGCGACCTCTGTGTTTGTCGGCTAATTCTTGACGTGCCCTGCCTTTTGGAGACGGAGCTCTGGTTTTGACCGGACTATCTTTGCGATGCACGTCTCGCGGAGGATGAGAATCGTTCCTTCTCACGGGCGATCGGGAACGAGCAGCTTTGGTTCTCGGAGACTTACTTCGCTTGGTTCGATCTTTTTCCCTCTCTCTTTCGCGTTCCTTCTCTCGCTCTCTCTCCTTTAATCTTTCTCGCATTCTCTCTCTCTCCCTTTCTTTTTCTTTATCTTTATTATTATGCGGAGAAGGACTTCTGTTCTTTTCCTTTCTAGGAGATTTCGAACGAGTTCTATGTTTGGATAATATGTAACCCTTAGGAATATTTTTGTTATTAATCGGCGGAGTTCCACTAGTCTTTTTAGTGGGAGATATCGATTTTTTCGTATTTGCAGCTTTCGGAACTGCTTTTTTCTTAGCAGCAGTCACTTCATGTTTTTTCATGACGCGATCATCTTTTTTGAGAATATTTTTTTTACAACCGATTGATTTATCTCGTTTGTTAGCGTCTTCTTTGGCGTGCTTTTTTTTGGGAGCGCGATCAGATCCCGATGATGAACTAGAATTTCGTTTAGATTTAATTTTCCTTTTTTTGTTCCTCGTTTCTCTGAAATATAACTAGATATGAATACTAAAAGTTATAGAATGTTGCACAATTGTGAGGCGATAAGTACCTGGCAGACGACGAGGAGGAGGTGGCCGAAGCCGACGTTGTAGAGGTGAGCGAGGTGGAGCTGGAAGAGCGCGAGGAGCTGGAAGTGGACGCAGGTGGCTTCTTGGAGTCCATACGCAGCGTGAGGTCTAGCTCACGTTTGAGCTGTTCGCGACGCTTCTCGAGAGCGTCAGCGTCGGCGTTCTCAAGTTCCCAAGCCAGCTCGCGCACCACGACGGCGGAGGCCACGCGTTGGGGCGCGCGACCCGCCGGCTTCTTAGCCGCCTTGGCCCTCGCGCGCGCGCCCTTAGTGCCCAGCCGTGCGAATACGCTGGGCCGCGAGCCGCCTGGCTCCTTACGAGCTCGCCCCGCCATCGCACCACTGACAGTTCGCGCGGCCCTAGCCCACTATTTTATGACCATACACAAAACATACAAACAACATCATTTTACCCCTTTCTGATTATTTAAAAAAAAGTTATATCTTATTATATATACTGATATAAAATATAATTATCACCATTACATACATAAAATTATTTCATTATCTTTGAATTTGAAAAAATAATAAAAAAAACACCACATATACTACGTATATAATTAAATAAAATATCCACATGACATTTAAAAAAAACAATCCACAGTAAACTTTTAATTAACCGGAATAATGGCGGGCAGACCTACACAGGTATTATGATTTTATTATGTTTAATTTTTATTTATGTAGAATTATGGTTTTCGTTTGACAGAAATCTTTTATCAGTAAAAGTTAATGCCTCTTTCTCTTCTGATTGATTGAAATTAACAATAACATCCGTAGAACTCATGCGTTGAAAACGAGAATGACGTTAATCATATTCTAATCACTAATCAATGGTTTTCTTATCGACATTTTATAAACATTATACATTTTGCTATTCACTAAAATATTTCAAATATTTTGTTCATTTCATGCTTATGAAAAATTTCTTTTCACAACAAGTAGAATTTATTATATCAAGATTTAGTTACTCCGTATCTAATATTCAGTACCAAAATTAAATCAAGTTATATAGTCAACCATCCTATAGCGCCGACATAGAGACTACGCTATAGAAGTCCGACCTAGAGAAAGCTAGGCATATACAAAATTTGGAGTTCGGTTATTTTTAATTATATTTTGTAAATTGAACGAAATCAATTCATCAAACATTTTTCCATTCAAATATTTTAAATGAGCTCGATCTATCTTTAATTTGTTCACGCGCGCGTTTTATATTTTGTTGTCAACGAAAGGGCATTGACCTTTATTTATATATAATTTGTCCTAATTTTTATAATAACATTTTTTTTATTTTCATTATACAATCAATAATAATATTACGGATTTTACATTAATAAAATGTTTGAATACATATAGAGTTAAATATTACATTATCTGAAAAATAATAAGGAGAGGATAAAAATCTTGGTAAGATCTTTTTTTTATAAAATACAATAGAAATATTAAAATCCTATAAAATATATATATTCAAATTGAACTGTTCCACCATAAATTAAGTATTACTTGTCTGTATTTTATCTAGAATTAGCACCCTTCAACATTTTGGCTCGATAAGAAATTCCTGGCAAACTAATAGCTTCCCTTCATAATATATTCATTGGCAATTCATTAGTCGGATATCGAACGGATAAATCAAAACGCAAGATGACCTCATAAAATAACTGTGATTTTAAACATAAAATTTATATGATTTATTTAAAAATTAAATAGAAAAGGCAGATAACTACGCCACTTGGATTAAATAGTTAAACCAGAATAAATACATTTAATAATTTTATATAGTGCACGTTATCGATCGAATTACGTTTTATGTCAATAAGCCCAAAATCAATATTATGCCTATCACTATAACTATGTACATATTTTTTTCTATAGGATTTTTTATTAATGATAAAAAGTTGAAAGTTTCAGTTGTTTGTCACAAATAGATTATGATAAAAGGAGGACCTTGATAGTGCGATAATGCTATATATTGTATTAGGGGTCGTATCTAGAGTTTTATCATTTGGTTCCCAGAGCTGTGTCGTTTCTGTGCCATGTCTCAGCTGGAGAGCTTGACTAATCTAGTGACGTATCATTTGGGACAGATACCGGAAAATGATTCGCTGAAGAATTGGATTATACTAAAATCGCCTGTGGAAGGCAGAGGAGTGTTCGCAAACTGCGATCTGTCGCCTGGTGATACGATCTTCGTGGACCATCCGCTGATCGCAGGACCGAGACTGAACGACAGCATACCGTTGGGTTGCACGGTATGCGATTCTTCTAATAAATCATTGCAAGCATGTGACAAAGGATGCGGACTGTTGCTGTGTTCTGAAAAATGTCGGAGTACAGCGAAACACAAGGCTGAATGTGAACTAGTATTGTCGTGGTCTAGAATTCCCGATTCGCAAGAGGTGGATAGCAGAATTCTCTCGAGAAACATCCTCCCATTGCGATCGTTGCTGTTGAATGAAGCGCAGAAGAATCTTTTGAAGGAGCTGGTTGGACACGATTTACCGCGCGACGAAGTCGAGGTTCGATTTATAAAGCAGCATTTTTCAATAGCATCGCAAGAAGAATTGTTGGTGCTACATGCCTGTCGTGCATTGAACGCCAACGCATATGAAATGACAATGCTGACCGAAGATAAGGAATGCGTGAATCTAAGAGGATTGTTCCCGTTGTCTGCGCTATTAAACCACGCTTGCTCTCCCAATACGAGGACCAACTTCGATGCCAACGGCAAGATGTTCGTCAAAGCTACGACTTACATCCCGGAAGGCTCTGAAATATTCACTTGCTACACGGGGCTTTTGTGGGGAACGCCTGCTAGAAGACACCATCTGCAGAGTACAAAGAAATTTATGTGCGATTGCTTTCGGTGTTGTGACAAAACTGAATTCGGAACCAATTTGGCAGCCCTCCGCTGCTTGAATAAAGCATGCGGAGGAGTCTTGTTGCCAGTGGATCCGCTTCTATACAACAGCGATTGGAAGTGCGAACAATGCGACGTCCAGGTCACACCCTCTCAAGTTGGATCCCTGCAGACAGCACTGGCCAGATTGATAAGTTCAACGCCCATGGACACTCCAGATACGATCGACGACTTTGTGACTAAGCATTTGATTAAATTTATGCCAGAATCCAATCACGTTGTATTGGAGCTCAAATTAAAAATCGTCTGGGCCACCGGAGAGACTGAAGGATACAAATGGACAGGTACAGAACATGCAATGGTACTAATTAACACACTGATTAGAAACTGGCGTGTTGCACACGTATGTATTGCTAATTTTATTTGTACGCTTGAGTTATTAGGTTACTCAATTCGCGAATAATGAAGGTATCACTTGCGCCAACGATTTTTCCAATCTTCAAACAACTTCTGAAACACAATTTTACTAGTTTTATTGAACGCTATTTAAAAGAGGTTGAGATATCATAACGGTGTTGTTTATTGTATGTTTTTTCTCGCTCGCATTCGGTAAGATGTGCCCAGTGCAAGTAAAACCGTGCGATTGGCACAGCGGCTCGAAACCGCGTCGTCCGAAGGGGGTCTGTTTATAATGAAAAATAAACCCCAAGCCTTTCAAGTCAAGATATTGATGAATTCTTCGTCAACATCTTGACTTTTTTTAAAAAAAATAGAGTATTCTAATAATAAAAATTGTTATTTATAATATGCTTCATAATTTGGTCGATATTTTGTTTTTTTTTGCTAATCAATGTGAAGCTTAAATGACAAGAGCACTTGGTGATGTCCCGCCGCAGACTGTGATACGCCACCGATAGTCCGACCGCCGATTTCTCGCGGCACGTGTCAATTACGCGGTTTTACTTGCACTGGACACATGGTATCGAATGCGAGCGAGAAATAACATCGCGCCCGTAGCGACAGAAGCTAATATTGTTGTTTTTATTTTTGTATCGCAATTGCGTACAATTGCGTACAATTGCGTACAATTGCGTACAATTGCGTACAATTGCGTACAATTGCGTACAATTGCGTACAATTGCGTACAATTGCGGTCATCGATTATTTATAATATTTTTTTATTAATACTTTTTTAGACATACACAAAAATTTAGGCTAGGTTAATGAAACTATATAAGAATATTGATAGTATCATAAGATTGCTTTGGGTTATATATTTAGGGTCAAACGATCACAAGTGCAACTGATTTAGATTAATAATAAATATTTACGTGAAAAAAATGGGTATTCGTTTTAAAGAAAACATCTATGTTTACGACTGCTATTGGATGCCGAATGATGTTTAACGAATTTATACACATCTACGTCGATAGACATAAAAGAAAACGTCATCGGTATAGACAAATATAACTGAAAGTGTAACGACTCTGTGTTTGCAGCTCGACGCCATGGCGCAATTAAATTGGCAAGTCACCTATGGAAATTGCGTGTTTCGGGAATTTTGTTGCTCGCAAAATGTTTTTCGGAAATTGTTTTTATCCGATTTACACAAAAATAGAATGGTCCGTGTGTCTGGATGTAATGATCGATATAAACATTCAAATTATTCGCATTTAACGCGTATTTTTAGTTAATTACAATGGTTTGTGGATAATGAGTTAAGCATCGGCGATTGGTGGTTTTAATAATTGCACAATGATTAAATTTTTGCATTAGTTGCGGAATACAATTGCGGTAGTGAGTGCCAAGGCTAAATCGCTCTGTTGGAATTGCACTGTAACGCTTTCATTTAATTTTTGTTTCTATTTTTTTTAAATAAAAAAAAACAAAAGAATAATTAAGTGTCATTTCCGTGTTTAATGTCGAATTTTAACGACAATTGAGAATCATAAGGTAATTTTTTATGTGCGAGTGATTGATGGATAATGCAGCTTACCTTCGAAACGTATCAGTCTAATTCCATTATTAATTCGACTCTAGATATTCGATTTCCATCAAATCTTCACCGATGACTTGAACAAGAACATGTTTCTTCGAAGATCAGAATGTGGGTTAACATTTTCTCTGTCGGTTTGACTAAATACCGTTTATTTTAAAAATATTTGATCAGCTCTAAACCAGATGCTCTATGATCTTCAAGTTACTCCACAATATCTTCAAGAAATTAAATATCTTCAATATAAGTTACATATTCAATTCCTTTTTCTTAATAAATTTCTATTACAACCGTACTGCAACCTCTCACAAGGAGCATGTGCTTCTGGACGCCTCAAAAAACGTATCGTAAATTGAGTACTTTGGATACATCATGGACCAAAGTATCGCCTCCTGCAGACCATCATGGAAAGAGAGGTAGAGTTTATATATTGTGGGAACAAACATTTTCTACGGTTAGTGAAGCAAGGATTTCTTTCACTTCTTTGTATATTTCAATTTCTTGTTCAGATCTATGTATATATTTTTTTAAAGCTTGAATAATGTTGGGTAGTTCTCTTGTTTATTGCTAATACCAGTAATACTACTACTAAATTGTCTTTTTCTTCATGTGCTTTATTCGTATTCGGACGTAGGCGATCTACTGATAATTTGTGACCTTCTGATGTTGTTCTCTGTCCTTTGAAACCTGAAATAATTCTGGGACTCTCAAACCGGTCCAGTTACGGACGTTACAAAGCCACGAACCTTCAACTATTTTCTCCATGCTGATATTATGCAGAATGTGATACTTCACTATCTTAGGTAACACTTTGTTAAGAACTCTCACTTCTTGTCAATAAGTTGAAGTACGATTTCATTCTTTTTGCTCTCTATTTATGGAATTTTCAATATTTCTTTAAGCAGTTCTGTTGACAGATTCAGAAAGTATGATTTTTTTTAAGGAAGTAGTTCTCATATGTCTAGATTTTTGAATTTTCGAGTTTCCTTTCGCTGTTCTTCAATTTCCATCAATATGCAATATAAATTTATAAATTGAGCTTTTGATCAATCTGACAATAGACATCGATCGATTATTCTGTAATATTAATTATTACATGACTGCATGTCCCGATTTATTGTAGCAACGATGTCATAATTTGTTTTTATTTTTACATTGGCTGAAAAGTTTGAACTATTCTCGATTATATTTAATTCTGTCATTTGCCGCTAAATTCGTAGAGAATGTATATGTTCATTCACAATTCGCGAAAATTACTATCGTGAGCTGTGGCAGTGTGCATCTGACGGTGCAAGTTTACAGGCTTTTTCGGTAAGGATCAGAGCAGTGGTTAGTGTCATGGGAGCAACCAGTAAGGTCGGCCGACTGGCTGTGGTCAGCAGGTGGTTCGGTGAACCTGAATCTTGCTCGTACGTAACCACTTCCGTTATTCTACACCTAGGTATATCGGTTATTGCCAAAGTGTCCCAGTGCCTGTGCCAACTATTTCCGATATTGGGTCTTGAGGTCAAGCTCTGCGATGCTAACCTTTGATGGGTGTCTATTCTCATTGGAGTGTCACAGTAACGCGATAAGAGATCGTATTAATGTGCTATTCAATTCATCGGATACGGAAATGAAACAGACAATGGAACGTATCCATCTTCGATGTCGTTTAAACGTTCATATTGCACGCAATTCTTTGTCCATTTCAAGGTCCGTTCAAATTTATTCGTTATTTATATCCGAGAGAATACTGTTCATTGTTCAATCTGAAGTGGATACTTGATGCATGAATTAAAATAATTGAGTGCACTCGTGGTGCTTATTAAAATAGCATCAATTAAGATCAGCTCTCTGTCTTGTTTATGTACGCATGTGTGGCACGTGGACAAAGCACTTCCTTAACTAGTATTATTGCATCAGTTGTTAATTGGATGACAAAGAATTGCACAACGTTCGCATTAACAATGGCACTTGGCACAGTAACAATCATTGAGCAAGGAATTGGTGTTCCACATTATTTGTCTACGCTTTTAATTCCTGAAAATGTATTCATCGATCGCAAACTGCTCGTCTTAATTAATTTAAACTAGTTTCTAATATGTCAATGGTAGAACCGGTTGAGAGAATTAATCGTATCTTATCGCTTCTACTCTTAAAGAGAAAGGATTATTTCTTTGTTGTGATTGTTTATTTATTTTTGATTGTAGAGGTGAGTGCCAGGTGGCTGTCCCGCGTGGAGGAGACGTGCCGAGAGGCGCTGGCCACGTGCGAAGCCCTCCGACTGGGGGCCGCGCCCCTGGCAGCCCGTCTTCACCTGCAACTCCACGGTTGCCTTCTTGAAACACTCCGCAGGCATTTAAACGATTCTTCAATCGCCGAAAAAGAATTGTCGGTACGTAAACACCTTCCGTACAAAGAACAGCGTCATCTGTCGCAGATTAAAATAATCCAATTCCATGAATGCTTTCAGAATCTGGAGAAGGAAGTTGTTAGTCACCTGAACAAGTCCAATGACATCCTCCGGGGCGACGTATTGGCGCCGTGCGACTTGGACACGTGGACCCGGCTCGCCAACGAGAGTGTTAAAAGTCTGATAGATTATGTATACAAATTGAAATAATCCATTTCCACTAGGTTACTGTAAAATTATTTTATACAAATAAAAAATAATAAAGTAAACCTGTTTGCGTTTAATTTCGACTTCACCTGAGACTCGTGTTATCATGTTACACGTTCTATTGTCCGTCATGACCTGTATGTTACTCCGCTGTGAATAGGGAAACGAGTCCGATGCCACTTTCAGTCCGTTCTCGACGAGGATACGGAGAAATCCTGTGCAAATTTCTCTACACTATTTCACAGGATTACATGTGAAATGTATTCGGATCAAGAGTGTCCTTGGTACTATTTGGATATATCATATAAAAGATTATTGGGAGGTTGTCTCATAATATTCGGCAAGTAATTTGATATATATATATATATATTATTCGGCAAAAATACAATATGTTGTAATTATAGGCGTTGGAGGTGTGCTTCTAAACGTTTGGATGATTATAACGTTCATGAAAAGTCATTTGTTATCGTTCAAGAGTCATCTGTTGGTATTGAACACGTGTACGGCGAGCTTGGGACGAGGCATCTTGGGAGGATTTCCGTTTGCGGGCCCGTCAGCTATCGCCGGAAGGTCCGTCACCTACGTACAATAAATAACAAATTAAAATCTTATATAATTGACAGATTTGATTGATTTCAGATGGCTATTTGGAGAATATTGCTGTAAATTATTTGCATTTATGCACCAGCTATTGGGCGTATTCCAAATCACATCGCTAGCAATTTTATGTTTTGAACGGTATTTCCTCGCCAAGAGAGCTAAACACGGTATGCAATAAATAATACATATCGTAACGACATCAGATGTATTTATCATATATTTTATTACAGGCAGAGAGCTGAGCATAAAATTTTACATCTGGTGCATTGTCTTTTGTTGGTGTTATTCGATAGTGTTGTCTGTGCCTCCGCTCGTGAGTTACGGATCATTTGGCTGCGATATAACCGGGACAGCATGCACGTTAGATTGGAGATGCTTCGACATGAGAAATTCTAGTTTCAATCTGCTCGTATCAATATTCGGCTGCTTAATTCCGGTCATCGCCATGTGAGTTATTTTATGCCAAGCTGAAAAATATAACACATTTTATAATCCGTCGTTATCTTTCAGAATATCGACGCTGTGGAAAGCAGTTTCATTAAATCAAAGACAGCGCTTAATCGATATTGAATGGGAGCAATGGTCACTTACAAAAGTAATTTACATATTTATCAAGATAAATTAATATAAATTACCGCGTATCATCTTATTTTCAGAGCACAATCTACGTAACGTGTTTCATGTTATTATTCTGGATACCTCAAGCAATTCTGGCTATTTGGATTGCATTCTCCAGCTGGAATAGATCGTTTCATGAGTATAGAATTCCGAATGCGCTAGCCATTCTCGCTCCACTCGCTTCCGAGGTAATTATTATTTTAATACACACGAATAAATATTTAAATATATTTATTTATTTTGAAACTTAATAATAAACAAGTACAATATTGATACAATAGGCCTCGACAATGGTGCCTTTACTATGCTATTTAGCGAGCGAGCCACGGATTCGCACAGCGCTTTTGGGCCGTTGCAAGAAAAACTATGGCATCATTAAAAAGGGTAGAATACCGAAACATTTCATAAACGATCAATGATAAAACATAATGATTAATAAAATACATTTTCCATATTCATATTCTTTTATTCATATATTTAGATTAATTATTTAATCGTAATGACCCAAATTGTTTGATTAAACACTTCTCCGTTCATACTTAAAGTAATCAATATTAGATTTTAAATAACAAAATATAATAAAATATTTTCTATTATAAAAATATTTTATTATATTTTGTACATAAAGATTATCCATATTCTGTATAGATAACATCGCAGATGTCATGAAGGCCTGATAATATGTATATCTTAATATTAAAAAAAAATGTATTCAAGAGTTTTAAAAAATAGTCATTGTCAATTTGACAATATGACTAATAACTTTGTAGCAAATTTATTTGAGAAACATAATCCCCGTAATCAAATGGAGAATTTAATATTTAATATTAATACTATTTACAAATACTAATTCTAATATTATTAAATCTTTACATATATATTTATATACATACAAAAATGAACTTAAAATATATTTGGTTTAATTTATTTACTGTGTGCAATCATTGAAATTTTTATTATATACAAAATTAATAGAATTAAATTGTACGATCATTCATCTCGAGGAAATTATTAACCTAATTGGTATTCATTCCGTTTTCTAATCATTAGAAAGGCAATTCTGCTACGTTCTCAGTCTCCGTTCAAAAAACCAGTCACAACATTCAAAAGTCGAAAGAATAAATTAATAAGAATCATTTCAGGAAGACGTAATAATATATTTCATGATCTATGACTTTTTCCTTCCCAAAATTTCAAGATAGACTTAATAAATTCAATTCCCAATGTTACTTTCTTCGTGTATCAGAAATCCAACAACGACTTACACAATAAATCATTCGCCGTTTATTGTCTAAATATTACAACCAATTTTAAACACACCGAAAATGATATGTTTCACATAATATCTGAGTAACATTGGACCCACTAATATTTTTAAAAACAAATTGGCACAGAATAAAATTAATTTTACGGTAATTTTAAACCGAATTAACGTATATTTTACCCGAATTACGTTTAATAATCGCCTATAACGAATCTAATCAATATATTTACATATGTATATGTAAGTACGGCGTTTAAGATTCAATACGTATTATGAAAAGATACGCTTATGATGAAATATAAATAATTAAACATAGTTAAAAAATAAAAGTAAGAATAATATCACCGTTTTCTAAAAAAAAAGACTATACAAATTTAGTCCGAATTATGGATATTGTATTTATTTACAATAAGGCGTTATCCGTCTCTTTTTATTGAAATTATTTAAAAAAAAAAAATGTAACGGACTGATGATTAAAGAAAACGATATGTATACTTGTCGTATTTTTAATAAACGATTCGTACAAATCTTAAAAATATTGGTCGCTTAAATGTTTGCCTACATTATATAAATGGCCCGTGTGCATTATATAGTAATTAAAATGCATCTTTATATAGTAAATTGCGAGAGAGTATGTAAAAACGATTGCAAAAAATGACGGCTCATAATAAAATGTGCTTTTACATTTTTAATATAAATAAATGTGATCAATAATATTAATTAATGTAGTGTATCACATAAAATAAAATTCAAAACTATGCACTAATTACATGTAAGTGAAGAAGTATCGTATTTATCAACCTCTGGCTACCCGTTAAAATCAGATTTAACCACTTGTTAATCGCAGTTTATCATCTGTTTACCATCGAGCGAACAGATAATAAATCGTTATCTCCACATAAAGTAGCATATTGATTTAAACAACAAACTGTTTACATAGAATTTTGAAAATGCTCGATAAAATATGTTAAAAAAAAAGATATTTCAATCCAAAAATGTACACTTAATATTTATTGACGTCGCTACGATTAAATTTACATTGCAAACGTGTAATTAAACACCGTTCGATATATATAGACAGCGTATAATATATCGGTCCCGTTAAACATTTTCGGCAATCCCAGCAGAAGGCACAATGAAAAAGTTAAAATTATAAACACAAGAAATGTAACAAGGTAAATATCCAATACTTCCATATAATATTGATTTGTACTCTCTATTATTATGATCTCAGTCTTCAGTCTGTAATCAGTCCATGTGTAGTAAAATTGTCAGCAACGAAACTATTTTTATTTTTTTTTGATTACGCATACATATACAATAGGCTCTCGGTACAATTATACATATTTAGAAGTGATCGAATTAATCGATCGTTGATACATAAGTATTAAACTGATTCGACGTTTATATGGAAGTCGAGGAATTAAACGCTCTCGTTGATACTAAAGTGTATGATTGCGACAACTTTCTCGCACGCGCCATAAGATAATCCGTGCAACTTAGTTTTTTTTCATATGTCTTGGAATATAGCTTTCTTGAGGTGTTTCTTTTGCTCGTGCCACCGTTGTACTGGCGGTATCGAGAATAACATTAGTCCGCTGATCGTAATTGTTATGCCGGCCACGTAAAATGCGGGATCGTACGATAGAAGCGCGTCGTAGAGGCTACCTGAAAATCAAATTCAACAATTTAATATATTTATAAACGCAAATATAATATATATTTCATTTTCTGGACCATGCTGTGCTCGTTTAGAGCGAACGCTAAACTCGGAAGACCTATTTTACACTCTACAATCTATCTTCCCTATATAACGAGTGTAAACTTTTGTCGCACCGAGCTGCTTGGACGTAAAAACTTACATCTCTACATACATATATTTTAACTAGAGCTACATATATCATTTTTAATTAGAAGTTTCCTTGTGATTAATTAAATATGAGGAAATTCATACGTCGTATTAAAATAGAAAACGGTGAGCGCGTATAGCGTTATGCCAATTTCTAAATAATGGATGTATATTTTTATAATACTATTTTAATATGTATTTTAAATGATAAACAGAGAATATTTTTGTCGTGAATATTTGGCAAAGGTCACCAATGGATTCTGCATCAACAACGCTCTCGCTCAGTAAAATGGGCCAAGTTTACGTTTTCACATTATTTCGGTCATTACCCACATTCGTTATGTGTGTATGTGTGTATATAGCCAATCGTATGACAATTCTCAGTATAATAATACATTATGTAGTACCTCCAATCGGTGAGCCGACGATTGAGGCGACACCTTGGAATAGCAGCAATAGACCGAAAGCATCTGTGAGCTTCTCCAAACCGAGGAGGTCGACGAGTATCACCGACGTTAGACCGACGTAAGCGCCGATCGTAAATCCGAATATTGTACAATAAGCGGCCAGAGAATAGTAACCCACGCACGCCACCGAGAGAATTGTACCTGAAAAAATAATCACAATTAAAAAAATAACAATAGTAATCGAGGGCGAATCAAAAGCCATCTGCACTCTAGATGTAAGTCGTAAAAAGTAAGCTTAAATACATTCACTTCTTCATCAGAGGTGAATCTCATTATTAGAATACAATTTCCACACAAGTACCAAGAACTTACTAGATATTTAGCATATAATCCAAAGTAGTACAGTAACACCCCCAATAGCACGTTTCCGATAACGCGAATTTAAAAATAAATCGCGGCAGTCACTCTAATAACGCGAGCGCATTCTATTCATGCATAG
>JAGXCT010036159.1:0-37458 GCA_022495035.1 Philopotamus ludificatus | reverse complement strand
ATATTTTAAAGCGAAAATCATTTCCGAACAACCTAATAATATAACTTCAATACGATAAGAAATCGGATTTTCGCAAAGATTACAACAGGAACGTACATTATACATACGCACATGCCATATTAAAAGGTACACCCTATATTTATGAAATGAAATAGGGTTTATTCCATCAGAAAAAATACATAATAACGTAATTTATCAAGTAGCTACCGTATTAGGATTTTTCTCCACACGGGATGGCGCATTAAACTAGTATGACATATAGCACATTTCCATCAGTCAATCGATTAAGGTCATCATCGTTTGCATATTTTCATTAATTTCAGCAAAAAACACGTTCAGTCGTATAAATTTAAAACTTCATTTTAAAAACACTCGATCACACGGTGTCAAAGTGACGCGTAAAAATTTGTACAAAATAATTACACAGTATTAATACGTAACGTTTGCATTTTTGGCAAGTTGTATGCGAAAAACGTACGAAAGATCCGGATGAAACAATTTATTTCATTCATGAAATAACCTTGATTGAAGCGACACAAATAAAGATTGGCATAATAATTAATAACGTTATGTAACATTGTTCTATTCAAATCAGAATCTAGACGATATTATCGAGTGTACGCGAGACAAATACTACACGATTAAAAACTAGAGATTAAATCGTAATATTTAAGATGTATCGATTGTTATTAAAAAAAAATATGCATGTCTGTTAATTTTCATTTTTATCTATACAGATTTAAATCGTGTACGCGTCTGGTTTTAGACCGTATGTATATTAATAAATCATCACAGCTTTAAATTAAAATAGAAATCCATGAGTATATTTCTATTTTTTCATAATATTGACTTAAAAAACATTAGGTAATCGCATAATATAATTACAGTATCTAATCGATCATGTTTATTAATCAGTAAATATTTTGTTAGGAAATCAACGCCTTTGTGATATTTATTCGTATATATAATTAAAGATGGCAGATTACAAATATATTTGTAAAGTTATAATAATTAATATGAACACAGCCAAGACTCCTATGCATTTAGATTATACTGTAACTTTTCAGCGCAAGTTTTGCGTTGAATTATGATCCAGTTCGGTCGAGGCGCCATTTTAATTTCCAGAGTTAAAAGATTTAATGCTTCAAATGTAGAATTGAATTATTTGTGATATTCTCAAGTAAACCGTGAAATTTTCTCAATTCATCGATAATTTTACCTGAACATAGAGTGACGCCAGCGAGAATTGATACAATCCACGCTGTGTAGCCTTTTCCTTCTTCGAAATAATCCAAAAACTCCAGGTAGAAAACTCCAAACGAATAGGTCATGCCATCAGCTGAAAAAATATAAGAAAATATTAGTTATTATGTTAATTAATTTCGATTTTTTTCGATAAGTTATCCAAAACAGAGTAACAATTTCATTGAATTAAGAGATACGTCTCAAAAAAAACATAGATTGAAATAGATTAGAAGAAGATTAGTTTATTGCTTCACATGTGTCTTCTTTTAGTACTTGTCCGCTAACAGATGTTAGTGATCACGCTCGCTGAACTTCATTCTACCTATTGCTTCTCTAAATGAGATGTTACTCCTCCCAAACTATTTTTAGAGATTCTTAACGTTCTCCATTATTCAAAGAAATATGAGAATTGTTTGAATTTCATGCGTTTTTTAAAGTATAAGTTTAATAAAGTCAAAAAAATATTCGTTTCTGACGTATCGTGACATTAGTAGCCATTGAAGTTTATTCTATTGTTGCGAGTCGAAGAGGTTTTTCGTGTTTTGGTGTACTCAGCATTTTTTTTTCTTGTGAAAAGAAAAAAATATAATGTAGAAAGAATTTTGGCGAAAATAACATAATCAAAACTTAGCCTCCGTATTCGCTGGACATAACCCCTATTCGACTAATTCTAATACCCGAAATTGATAAAAAAAATATATGAAAGAATAACGTAGATGCCTATATCAGCTTAGAGATTACCAACAAAATCACTAGGCGCTTTCACTTACTTTTCTGGACGAGATTTTCTCGCTGTGCGGCTGTTTTTTCTAGCTGGGATTCTCAGCTTTGAGCCAACGACTAAATTTTCTCGCTTTGTGTATAGTACTCAGATTAAATTATCATCTTTCGGTCAAACGTTAATATTATCTCGCTGCTCGGCTTCGTTTTTAAGCAAGGTGTCAGCTTTTGTTAAAAACACTGCGGATTTTTTTCACAAATTAAATTATCCGCTTTTAATCAATCATCAAGAATTTTCCGCTGCGCAGCTCCATTATTTTATGGTAAAGTTGTTTATATTTGCATTTAAACATCATAATTTTCCCATAACACGGATTATTTCCCCGAATTTATCAGCTTTTAAATATCTTGCATGTAATGGTCAAATAATATATGTGTACATAGATACAAATTCTTAGAATACTTAACAAGGATAAAATTAATATTTAATTTATATCGCAAATGATTCATTTAATAATTAGTACTAATAAATAAGACGTCTAAATCACAGATATATTTTTTAAGATAAGATTTAATTTTCATAAATAATAGAATCTGAACATCAACAGTCTTTAAATTCAGCCAGGCTGTTGTAATTTAATATTAGTTCATTTTCAATATTATTTTTCTATGTATCATTTGTAAACGTGCGAGAAGAATGCATATTATTAGGTGTAGGGATAGTGCAATTTTTTTTGTGGGGGCCTCATAATCGAATAACGCATGGGGCCTCAAGTGCTAAATCCGCCACTGTATGAGAGATTACTACACAATTATATATCCATATATCTATCTAGTGTACGCGATATCATCAAAAGATCATTTGGCTGGAAAATTGATTTCAGCAGAATAAATATATCATTCTAATCTAATCCAAAAAGATCAAAAAATTAAAATAGAGATACATGTTAATTGTAAAAAAGATAAATCAGAAAAATAATAATAACAATTACGCACTTCAATATCTAAATAAAAGAGGAAAACAATTGATGGTATTGTGATATATTAAATAAAATAAATATAAAGAAAACCGTATTTTGTAAGCATCTAATTTACAGATGAAGATAATAGCATTAAAAACAAGAATCACTGCTCAAGAATAAAGAGATTTGGTAGACTGTATATTTTTTTTGAATAATTTCATAAAACATTTAATTTTTTTTGTTATTGGATTGATTTTAAACAATGCAAAAAACTTAAATTAAAGCAAAAATATTTTAACATTATTTTTATTATTATGTGAAAAAGAGTTTTAAAAAAATCTGCTTTAATTTATTCGCGTTATAGAGGACCGTGCCGCGTAATTCGAATTTATAAAAATTAAAAATACATATCAATTGAGGTTAACCATGTCCGCTGCGGTTAGTTACACGTATTTATTTATTCGTGCCGACAAAGAAAACTATTTGCTTGGTAATGAATGACGAGAGGATGAGAATAGCGCAGTGTCCTCAACCTTGTCTGACAATGGTCTTTACTCGAACCGGAGATAATAGGGATGGTAGACAAGAGGACCAGCCATTATGCAAGAAGGTATCCGGCTTTGTCT
This sequence comes from Philopotamus ludificatus, assembly GCA_022495035.1. Classification (NCBI taxonomy): domain Eukaryota; kingdom Metazoa; phylum Arthropoda; class Insecta; order Trichoptera; family Philopotamidae; genus Philopotamus; species Philopotamus ludificatus. Next base: position 33,905 of record JAGXCT010036159.1, on the reverse strand, counting down.
ATTTTTTCACCACATTGTGATTTTTTTTTCGGTGCAAAACTCTCGAAACGCCACGCGAAATAACACCTAATAAATATGTTTTAGCAATATTTTTAGAAATGTACCGTTCAAGAGCTAAAGATGCTGCCAAAGTGAGTGGCGCGAGTGCCAAGTGTACAGGCTTTAATGACTTGTGTAATGATGTAGATATGCAACGGAAATCCAGCTTCCTCTTTGTTCGATTTTCCGAGAAAATATTTCTTTTATACTCGATTTGACTGAAATAACGAACAATGACATCAAAGTCGGGTCAAATCTGCTATTATATGAATTAATATCAATTACTGCAAATATCACCGAGCAAATGAACCACTTGTCAAATAACGATATCTCTATTTATTCTGGAATTGTGCCAGGGCGTGTACCTATTATCTTCAGAAACTAGAAATTGTTTAAAAATGTCGGATTATTATTAATTGATTATTATTTGCGAATATATGAATATGTTGGGAACATATTCAGAGTCTCAGACACTGAAATGAATGTGTCTGCAGTGCTATTGCCCGCCAAATAATTCGGAGGATGAGGAAAGAGTTCTTTGGACAAAGACTGCATAGAATCGCATAATCAATACACAGTATATATGCATTTTATTGGCAATATATCAAAAAGAACAACTATTATTGTGATGCGATTTGACATTATCGCAAGTGTTCATTGTTGGATCGATCCTCTAAATATAGTAAAGAATTTCTTTATAGAAATAAAGGAAGCCATCAACCGCGAACGTGTCGTAGACAATAAAAGACAGATCAGATCTTGGGATTCAAATTGTTATTTATGGAAGTGCGATTTGGATGGGGCAGTCAAAGGTTCGACGAACTTTTGACAGATGCGTTTTACATAGTGACGATGCGTCTTTGTTAAAGAAAATTCTGCACAAACAACAGGTGAAAATACGCAGAGATGTACTACATCATAAAGAAATATTTTATTTTTTTAATATGGAAAATTTTGTATCTGCAGACGTTCATTATATTATAATAAAAATGAGGTTAATCACTGCTTTAAAAAAAACTCAGCATTATATTCTAATGTAAAATAATTAATGTTTGCGCCGGTTTATAAATTTAATGGGATTTTCTTCATTTACGAGAGTGAAAAGTTTTGAGAGTTTTCTTTTTTATAAATGTGATGAAAATATATATTTTGAGCTACCCTGTCTGCGATGCATTCGTCATAACGAATGCAAGATCTCGCGTTATTTAATGAACTCCATCAGTAAAACATCAAGTAATTTTAATAATTCGACTGGCAATTTGCCATTCTTCGATGCTGAAATTTCGATTTTCTGTTTGGAGAGGCGAGAGTGGTGGATGGCGTTAACTGTCACAGTATCCAATCGCTTTGTGCAAATAAGAAAATATCCCATTTCCTTAAGTGATCGAGAGAGAGATAAAATTAATCAAGAAACCTTTTTAGATTAATTCTTTACGATCTATTTACTTAAAAACGTATCCGAAAAGAAATATGTGTGTTACTATAAATATGAGATTAGCAAGGCCCTTGATAAATTTTTGATAATGATCCAATTTGTTTTTTTTTTATTATTGTTTTAATGGATTAGTATAAGATTCCATATAATCCTATTTTTTAATAATAGTAAATGGCATATAAAATTACAAGGAACATTGCGTGTGATAGCTCATTACATCTGAAAGAATTTTTTTCAGTGTTTAATTCGAGTTTAATTAAGTATTCCCGGTCTAGACGTATCGGCAATTGTGTCGTGAAAGAAACTCTTTAATCATTGTCGTTAAGTGATTAATGAATAAATAGCAACAGGCGATTATCTAGTTGATATCGGCAAATAAAAGACACTCATTGACGTGAGATACATACATGGATGACATTGCCAAAAGTTTCGGTTAACGACTTAATAATGAAACCGAAAGTTGTTTAAGGCTTCGTCAGAAAAGACGGAGCTCCTTGATGTACGTGATTCGATCGTGTATCCAATGTCTAGGTAGGGTCTTTCAACCTGAGTTTACAGGTCGAAATTAAAAATGTTTCAGAGTTCATGGACATCACCTGCACTGTTTTATATATATATATATAAGATTTATTTTGTTAAAAAAAAATATTAATATAAAATAAGTCGTCGATGTAATGAACTGACCGTTTACATTTGCAACACGGTTCTGAAAATTGAATCTGAACAGATGTGTTTAGTATAAATAATCGATTCAATAATGTTACTCGTATACATTTAAAACCAGTTTGAAAATGATTGCACACGTTGTTAAATTATGCTTATTTATTGCAAAATTAAAATCAGCATATGCAATATTGTTTAAATGCAACAATTTTTATCTGCAACAAATGCATCATTGGCAACGAATGTCATTTGATATGTCGTCGTATATTACGAATAAAATTTACATATCGTTGTAAATGTGTCATTTCAAATCATTGATCATGTGATGGAAAACTCTCATAAATATGCATTGTGATTCATAAAATTTGTGGTTCGTTGTAACACGAAAACATTTACATAATTTTTATGATACGTTGACATGGATATATCAAAATATTTATATTTAAGGGCTTTTATCATGTTTATATTAATTCGATGAGCAATCCTTTGCAAGAAATTTTTAAAATGAAATATTACGTGTTTTTCCTGGAATTAATGAAACGTTTCACATTCATACCACAACTTTAAATGAAAACGCTGTATAATAATAACCGTTTAAAAGCAACCCTAATACAAATTTATCTTAATAATACTTTTTTATTAACCTATTTTGGACCCCAATTTTCTCGAAAAAATCTTTTAACTCTTTATGAGCCGTTCACGCCTTTTGGCGTTATTTTGTAGCCAAGCATTATGAGCCGTTCACGCCTTTTCTGATAACCATGCACAATAGATTCTACTAATTAACCACAGATGGATACACGTGCATGTTAGCTTGGATTATCATTACATAAAACCATGCGGCCCCCAGGCTAGGTTTGATGCAAAACCTTGCGGCTCAGAAAAGTGTTAATATAAATCCTACATATCACAAGATTTTTGTATTTCTCTAAAAAAGTCAGTGCTTGCGAAAGAAAATAAAACAACAATATTCATTTCTGTTGCCGCGGGCGCTATGTTTTTTCTCCCTTGCATTCGGTATGATATGCCAGGTGCGAGTGAAACGGTACTAGTGACACGTGCCGCGAGAACACGGGAGTCAGACTACCGGCGGCGTTTACTCAGTCTGCGGCAGAACATCGCCGAGTTTGCTTTTCATTTACTCGTCATATTGATTAGTAGAAAAATCCAAACTTTGAAGCATATCATGAATAATTATTTTTATTCTTAGAAATTCCATTTAAAAACGCCAAGATATTGAAGAAGAATTCATAAATATCTTGACTTAAAATACTTGGGGTTTCTGATAGACCCCTTCGGACGATTCGGTTGTTTTCGAGCCGCCATGACGGATCGGTTAATGTTGATTTGTTATTGAAATAAAATAAATATAATTACATTTTTGTATAAACAATATTTTCAACGTTTATGTTTATGTGAATGAAGTTGGCAACACTGCATTGCGGATGATAAGTTTGACGTCTGCTTTATTTGGTGTCTGTAACCTAATCTACAAAAAATAGCGAACTTATTGTCGGATTAGCTGATACATACGTATAGAAAGAGAAAGAATATTTTAGAAGGATAAACAAATATTAAGCACTGCTAATAGAAAGCACACACGTCACGCATTCTAGCGTAGAAATGTGAATTCCTAATAAAACCTCTGGAAATAAAAACATTAGTTAAATAAATAAATTCAGAAAACACGGAAAACTGCAGTAATTATTTTATAAAATATAATTCACCATATCCTATTCTAAACTCGTATGATAAGAGAGACGGATTGACTCTAGGCTAGCAGTTGATTAAAGATTCAAGCAAGTTAGAAAAATTGAATGTTGCGATGAAAAAGGACAGACAGGGGAAGAAGTGTCTAGATGCAATCTATTAAGATTTTATTCTACTCGAGGTTGATATAAAAGTATCCCTGACTAAAAAAAATAGATATCGAATATAGAAAGTAGAGAAGAAATGATATTGCGTTATAAATATGTTGTTTTTGGCCTAAAACTCTTTCCACAAATAAAAAACCGTAGGGCTTATAAAAAAAGTACAATAATTAACAATAATTAAACATTTCTACATAATAAGTAAGTAAAAAAACATTAAATATGGCTACTAATATCAAGATACGTCAGGAACACTATATCGCGTACTTATACACTTTAAAATAATAACTAAACAAAAAGGATGAATTATATAATTTTAGTGTTTAATGAACAGTTGAAGATTGTAATGAAGACTTGCAGATCGAAGAACAATGAGTTACAGAGAGGGGCGTGAAGCCGAAGAACTGGAAGAAGAACCGACACAAAATTGCTCTTGAAGAGATGGAATATTCTTCTATATTAATTAAAATGATAGATTAATTCATAAATGAAAGTGTGATCACCATCGGAGAACAACGAGCTGAAGAGGAAACTGATAAATTGTTTTAACAGGAATGGTAAAAGCTTTTAGCCAATGGAAGAGACACTGATATATCTTGTATGTCAGCTGCATTATCCATCAAGCACTGTTACGAGGAAAGACATTATGAGAAAAAAGACACTTCCAAACAAAATTGAACGTCAAAAAAATCAGCAATAAAACACTCGCTACACTTCGGGGTGCGTTTTTGTATAAAAATATTAGAATTCGACACACGTATTAACCGCTATAGTCACGCCGGCGTGACAGCTGCTTATTCGCCATGCTGGAAGCCTTGCGTAGAAGTTATTTGGATAGAAATGTGTTCATTCGATTCATGTGAATATCTAAAACCCATAAATTTCGTAAATAAAATCAAGTTTTATCTATATTTTTGCATTGAAAGTTTATTCGCATGCGAGATATTAACGGTTAAAGGGTTAAAGAAGTTTCCAGATAGTTTGTTTATCTGAGTTTATTGATTTCAAATATGTTACACAACATTTGATTGAAGTACGCCGCCTGAAGTGTTGGGCCCATTCACATTCCAAAGGCCCCAAAATTTATATTGTGATTGACAGAGTCGATGATTTCGTAAACAGCCAAATCAGTGAGTTGTTGACTCGTCGCCGTTAATTATCAATAAATGCATCTTTGACAAGTATCTAATTTGTCACATTTTGACAATAGCAACAGTATACAAAGCTATCGACGTGTGGCCGACAAATACAAACACGAGATTAAGCATGCGAAAGTCTCGACGTTCGTTGGACTCTGTGAACTCTGCATCATTAATTCATTATGACCGGGGAAATGCTGACTGTGAGAGGATTGCTTCCTCGAATTTTTTGATTTTATCTCTCGGTTGCAAGTGGATTTTACGTCTTTCGAAAATAAAAATTGGTTTTTCTCTCGCATTCCCTATATGTATACACGTCTGATATTGAATTTTCCTTCGAGCGAAATGAGTGCACGTGAAAATGCATACGATATTATTTTTCAACGCAGACATTGGTTTATTCAATTATTCCGAATACATATAAATAAATTTCAGCAGTCTACAATATTTGCTGAAATGGCTGAATAATTTATTGTGGACATGTCTGAAGCAACGTCGACACAAACCCATTGATGTTGGAATTTTGACAATATAAACTGCGCAATTAATTTAATGTATATCACAATACTAATGTGTGGAACGTGTCGGATATCAATCCGACGACAGGGTTTCAGATGCTGCGAATCTCATTAATTACACTCCAAGGGTTGTTTATGATAATACGCAAATGACATTTTAATACGTATGTACAGTGTTTTTTTTTAGATATTTATTAAAAAAATAATTTAGTTTTGGAATGAAATGAATTATCTAACTGCCGGGTGTTGCTAAATATTTTTTTGGCATAAGATCAAATATTGAAAGTATGTGCAAGCATCTTTTTTAACTGTTATTAAGCTAAACGTGGATCGTTAATATATTGCGGAGGAAGAGAGCGTAAATATTTAACGCCTGTAACACAAGTTATCATTTATTTTTAAAATCAATCAACATATTTTGATGATAAATAATATTTCTTGTGTGTCCGACATCTAATAATAATAAAACAAAATGGAGAGTCACATTGTTTAACATCAATAAACATTAATTTATATGGAACAGACGTGAAAAATCATATTTTTATTTCATGTGACCTCAATCCAAGATGTAAGTTGTCAAAAATCAAATCACGTGTCACGATTAAAAATAAAAAACAAGTCGAATATATCAGATTGAATAGGACGATTCAATGATATGGCGGATGCTGAGATGTTACGCTAATTTAATTCGAGAAAATCGTGGATATATAGATCAAGGTCACAACGTATGCAATGATATATTAACACTTGATCAAGTTTAATATTTGATTTTCATGAGATCAAGAACAATATTGGATTAATTCACTAAAATATTTTTTTATTAAATACAGATTTGAATCATACTGGACCGGAGCCAAAACAATGAATTTCATTCACACTTTATTATAATTGTTTCTGGCATTCGGTTTAATTTTCGCGATTACGATTAACGGAAATGTGTATCATTTATTTTTTATTATTCTTAACATCGATAAATATATTTCAAAAATTACTCACTGACTATGTGGATCATGAAGGATGCGAAGACGACCACCCATCCCCAGCCGCCGTCGGGAGGCGCGGGGGTGGATCTTGATCTTCCACTGTTTTCATCTCCATTCTTCTTCTCTTCGACTACTCCGTGAGACATTTCTTAGAAAAAATATTAACACCACAGACACGAGGATATTGAAATAAAATTGAAATAAATCTCACAATATATTTCATTAAATCACCACTGCGAAAAATATCACATATGTTTCGTATAAAAATTAAAAAACTATTATTAAAAAAATATATATTATACAAAGACTAATCCCCGTGGGTTATCTTTTGGTTAAAGTCATCGTCATTAAAATGTCCGCACATTCACTTTCAATTAAAAATTCGTATTTTTAACCGGGTAAGATTTTTTGCAAAACTTACTAGTGTCGAATACAGACATTGACCGATCCATTCAGATAATTATTTGATTTTTATGAATAAATAAAAATGGCTATCTTGATGTCTTCTTTGCGATGGAAATTATCCTGAAATAAAATAAAACAATCAATCATGACGTAAACATATATGATTTATTTTCAAAAACGTTTATTTTTAAATATACAATTTGTCAAAGGATTTATATTTAAAAAAAAAAGTTTACGTTTCACGGCCAATGCTCATTTTAATGTCATTTTTTTAATGAGTTCTTTATCCCGTGTGGGTGTGGATTCTGCGTGCAACAAATATTTTTTTGGCGCCAAATTGAGGAAACAGCTGCTCTTAAAACCCGGAATATTTAAAAAAAAAACAAAACGGTTATCTGACACGCAATATTGGAATTAGGTTAACTCAATCGCTTTAAAATGTTTTTTTATTAATCCGAATCAATCGGCGATTCGAAATGATAAGCTATAAAAAGATCCAAAATGATTAGCTTACATATTCCCGAATTATAGATTTTTTCGTTGATAACATTTGTTTTTGCCGCTTTTATCAAATTGCAAATAGATTTCCTTACGTAATTCATAGACAGATAACTATTTCAATATAGAAATATAAGTTTACGTATTATTAATCATCGTATCAGCAACGCAATATACGCACGATATATTATTATATATCCACTAAAGGATGTTGGGGAATGACGTACTTCATCGAATAATGATATAGGCTTTAGAACTCGCGGCGAAACGTGACACAAATATTTAATTATGAATGAAAGGGTAATCATACCCGTTCGGGTTTATTAAAAAAGTGTTAAGTGTGATAATCTATAGATCGTGTAAATAATTATGTTGGTTTTGTTATTGTGTTGAACGGATTAGAATGAGATTTATGCGAACTATTTTGCGCGGACACAATGGGCGCGTGTGTAAAACGCGAAATCATCGCTATTTATTTCAGCTGAAAATTATAAATAATTCGTTTGTTTCTTCGGTGGTTCTTGTTCCAGTTTTGTTTTTAAAAACGGACAGAATTTAATTTCAAAACAATGGAATATCGAAAGCGCGATTGTAAACAATGGAGTGCGGTCGGTACTCACGCGTTTGGCTCGTCGACACGTGTCGGCGTGCCGGACGCCGGGCACGAACTGGTCGTCGTGCTCGACGACCGTCGCCGTCGCTGCGCGAAAATTTACTGCCAGGCCTCGTCATCGGGGGGCCCCCTCCGAGACTGCGAAAAGTCGGAAAACCGTTCCCTTTCCCCGCCGCTCCATGTTTTAATGCGCGGCTTTTCCGTTTCGAAACACTCTTGTAATACAATGTTGCCGACAACAAAGGCATCGTCCATTCCTTTCAATGTTATTACTGTAACAGTGCATCCTAAACGATTTCATCCCGCGACATATAAATAAAATAAATAATCAGAGTTGAAATATGATCTATTTTTTTCAGAGTATCAGATAAAAATAAATACACGTATAAAATCCCAAAAAAGCAAAAAGAAATTTTGCATTTGCAAATGTAAAATAACTAGAATTTAATAACAAAACTTACTCAAATAAATTTAATACAAAGCTTGCAGAACGTGACGCTAGCGTGTGCGATGAATAAGCAGCGATCACACCGGCGTGACAATAGCGGTTAAAGGATTAATACATTTCTCTTCATGGGAGTCCTTTGTAGATACATTATACACTCATGGCATTTTTTATAACTCTCGCAGTCTTATGTATGATGTTTAAGCTCTTTCAGCGGTTCTTTATCACCTCAAGGTTACCAAAACCAAAGGAAGAATGCGGAGAGGCCATCTCCGGCGAATACAGAGTTTGGGTTAAAATAACGCTTTGTTTATGACGACTTTTTTAGCACGCATGCAAGATATGGGACATTTTTTTCTAATAGATAACTCATGTATTATTTATAGCATAGTTGCTGATTGTAGATATTTGAATAAATAAATAATAAAAAAATGTTCGGCACGTATATTTGGGAAATTTTGACGGATTTTTGACACGCGTACATAAAAAAGTTCGCCTACTACCAAACTTTTCAGCAGCCAGCAAAAATGTTACCAATGTCAGTCAGCCAGTCACCAATGTTAAGATATAAGAATAATTATGTAAACATTTATCGGTTCGGTTCCGGATAAAATAACGGTTTTCGGCTCAGCAATTAGTGATTTTTTTTAAATGTTTTTGTTTGTATTAAATAACAATTTTGTACATGTGCAAAAACAAAAAAAAAACCGATATTTTTTCCGGTTCAGCTCCGGTTTTCTGCTGTTTTTCGGTTCAGTTCCAATTCGAAGACCTGCTTGAATTTATACAGTAATACCCCCGGCAGCGCCAAACTTGGGACCGCGTTATTGGAACATCGCGTTATCGGGATAATGAAGCACATACAAAAATTTATGGTTACGGGTATTTCGTAAAAAAATACAAATCTGCCATAACTAAGAACGATGTAAAAAAATATATGAATCTTAGATGAATGAAATATTCGGTTGCCATGCATGCGATAGCCGACATGCACATAGGCATCCGTGGCTCATTGTCTACATCAGGTGCGAATGGTGAGAAATGTGCCGAACACTCGCACACATGAGGACATAGATATGTGCGAGCGAGATCAACACACAGGCGCACCCACCAAACGGCATAGAGTTTACGGTCGAGCTATGCATGAATTGAATGCGCTCGCGTTTTATTATCGTTATCGGAACACGCGCTATTGGGGGGATTACTGTACTACCATTGATCCCAAAATACTTGTAGTCCTTGATAGTTATTCCATGTCCTAACATGCAATAGCTATCTACACTTCACTTAGCAGTGGGGAATAGAAGGCAGGGATTATCCAAGCATTCTACATATGTACATCTGTTCTTTTTCTTCCCATGCTATGAACACAGTAGTTTAAATATTTACGCTGTTGGTTCTAATGTTTAAATACTACTGTATAAGTTGAAGATCTTGCACATCAAGGTCGATCTAGTTGCGAATGTTGTTTTAGTTTCGTAACCATGAAAACCTACTTCTACTCAGCAAACGTTTGCCATTTATTTTTAATTGTAGAAGGCGGTGCTTCGGACTATGTAATAAGAGAATATTTCTTAAATATTCAACTTTGTGAGGCTATATGGTATCCAGAAGTTCACGGTTTTTCATGTTGCATCCATCTTTCTTTAGCATTTTGATGTAGGACTACATTTCGAGTGCTTCAAGTCTTCAGTGTTTTTAAACCAGTAGTCAACGGACCGATGCGAGTCCGTCAGCCTTTATTTGTCTTACTGACTCCTGGCGAAGTTTACTTATTGAAATATGAAAGTTTATTTATATGAAAGAGTTATTCTTGACTTTTTCCATAGATGCAGCTGTCCACAAGAATATTCCACCAAATGCTTTACTCGTCACTTTTCTATGCATTTTTTAATCTTTTTTTTCTGTCAGCATATAATATACAGAATCCACATTTCATTATCCGTGGAAAGCAAATTAAGAAATAACGCATTTTGGTGATTTATATGTTCGTTTGATGTCTAAACGTACCCCATCGTTCTCGACTTCAGTCATGCATCTCCTATAGATTTTTGAATAACAATTCGATTTCTTTTTGTAGATATCTCAAATCAGAGTAAATGAACTCTGTAATCAAGTTTATAACCAAGTACTAATAAAAAGTATATTACAGTAAACTAACTAAATCAAATATGCAAAATTAATCAAGGTATCAACTATGTATATTAATACATAGGAACTTGCTTACAAAGCAAAAGTTAATAATATATACATAAGTTTACTAACTTTATAAAATTTATTCAATGGAACGGGTTAACAATTTTCTCCTGTTTAATCAGTCATACGCCGTAGACGCCCCGAGGCGCAAAACTTAGGTATGTCCCACACTCTACAGTGCGCCTGTGGACGCAAACTTTCTAATCATTTTAAAAATTATCTATAAAGTAATTTAAAGTTGTTTTCTTTTAGAAATTGTAGTGACATTTCTTATTCATCAAGCTCTGTTTTCAAATTTAAAATACGGACCACCAGTTATTTTTAAGCGAAACACGAGACATGCAAAAAAGGCTATATCTAGTCATTATTCCAGGTCTTATTTTGATTTTGTTACAACCTTTGTATTTAGTTCGATTTTCGTCGTTCTAGAGAATTTATATGTAAAGGAATTAGTTTTTCGTTCGCGGGCAACCGTTTTTGTGCGATGTTTATTCGATGAAAAAAATCCGTTTTATTTATGTAAGGGTATGTTATACATTTAAAAAAATCTATAAATAAATAAATTTAAAATTTGCGGTTTTTATTTTAAATAAAGCAAATAAGGCAAATTTAATTTAATAATGAAAATATATGAGATAATAACGCTGTATATATATATAATGTATTATTATAAGTATCTATATCTAAGGATTAAATAAGATTTCATATAATGACCATGGTTAACCAATGCTGGGCTTACTCATTATTTGGATAACAATTTGTGACATTTAATAAATAGCATGCCTTTAGAAAGCAATTAAAATTTAATGTTAATATGGAAATAATGCAAACATAAATTAAGCCTCATCTAATTATAGAATTCTTTGTTATATCTTAGCAATGTTTATTCAAATCTCTATTGAGTTGAAATATTATATTTATTAATAAAAATCTCATTTTAATGAATATTAATAATAATTAATCTCTATTACGTAATACTCATAAAATGTAAAAGTAATTGATATATATATTTAAAGATATTGTTTGTTGAGTTAGGAGTAAATATTTTTGCAAATCTCATGTGTATAATTCCAAAGGTCATCATAATTGGTATATTAATATATTTGTAAATTAAATTATAAATTCAATGGGAATAATAAACAAATTTTAGTCCCTAGATGTAATATTTGACATTGTAATATTATTAGAAGTAATTAGCTTACTTTTAAATATTAATCAATGTTATACGCACACATAGATATATACTTGAATTCATTTTGAATATTCTAAGTAATAATTTTAAACAAAACTACAGGTTTTTTATGTCAAACAGCCTTTTGCAAATCAAATGCACCCTTTTGCAAATCAAATTGACCTATTTTCTATTGAAATGACAGCTTCAAGTCACAGCGCTTAGCGACGAACCCCCCCCTCCACCCCGCTGCCGCCCCGCATCTATCTAATACACGACGTTGGTAGCGCTAACGAACAGACACTACTTTTGTTCTATAGCGCATAATATATAATCAATAGATTCATTTTTTTTATATATGTACAAATATATTTTTCCTCAATTTCCTCTAAGTGTAAGTGTGAAAAAAACGATTGTTTATCACTTTTATAGAATCCTGGTGCGCAAATTTCTTTATTGATAGTATGTTATTTTAATTTATAATCAACGGTCAATAGTATAAGTAAGCAACACTTGAATATATATGATAAGATCACTTCAAGGCACTAAACTATAGATAAAAATCTGTCTTTCAAATCATCAAAGGTTAATTTTAAAGATTAAATTGCAGTAGTAAAATATCTGACAAAAAGTGGTATAGTAATTTAAACTGATATTTATTTTTTAATGAATCATTCATGGTCACTGACCTGCTTTATCTTTTTATATATGACAGAATTTAAAAATAATGCAGTTTTCTCTAGAGTTCATGCAAATTGCTATAGCTTTTCCAATTTCCACGTATTCGCTTTCGCGAAAGAATTTTCTTTTACTATGCATATTATATAAAAATGTTTTTTTTAAGAAGATGTTAAAGTCATGCATTATAGTTCAACTATTATGGAAATGTAATAAAAAAATGTTATAAAAATGTACATACACAATTACTTATTAATATTTATTCAAGTAATTGAGACAATAAATATGCAAATAATTGCCTTTAGTAAAACTAATTGAATGTATAAATAAATTATATTTTATCAGAAAATAGCAATTTAAAGTTTGACATGCAATACGACTAACTTATCCAATTTGTCATATCATTTTTGAAAATTTATTATAACAAGTTTGATTAGTTATACTCATGAATATAAATTGATTATATTAAAATTTAACTATCAATATATTATTAAAAATAAATATATATATATGGAAAAGCTAAAGGAATGAGATTGATAATGCTACATATTGACAAACCATCAATCAGGCTTAGTCCCTAATCCCTTCAAAGTATAGTAAAAAAAAGGTTACTTGGAATAAATTTAGCAAATAAATTTTAAAAAAAGGTATCTTCTCATTATAGAGAAAATAAATATGAAAACGTCGTATATATATATAATGTAATTTTAATTCGTCAGGAAATCAAAGTATTACGACCTTATACCAAAACTTTCCTGGGTCAATGTCAGAAATCTCATTAATCATTTGCAATAAAGCTGACAGAGGATAGAGCGAGTATTTTCAATATGGATTATACTAACTAACCTCCACGAATAACTATAACAAAATTATAGTTTATTCTATATTAAACTAATTCATTTTAAGCTATGATTAGTACATAAAAATATTGAATTATATTAAATAAAAAAAATATGCTTCTCATAGTTTCGCAAAACTAATTTATTCCGTAATAAATTTAAAAAACTAATATTATTCCTTAATTAAATCCGATTTCACTTTTAATGGCGTCAGCGGATCCGAGTTGTTTTGGCGTTTATTGTTGAAAATTCAAATCCGATGGGTCCGTTCTTATAATTTCAGGATGTGTACGCGGATGAGTGCTCTGAGAATTTGGGATTAAAGGATAATAATGAAGGCCGTTAAAATTTCATAAATTCCCATTCGGTACACATAATAATATTCGCACACGTACATAAAATCGAGAAAATGGAGCTTCTTTCGCCCCTCGCGCCTGTGTGAGTGTAAAGTTAGTGTACGCGTGTGCGGAAAAATGGGGTAAAAAATTTTGCACAAAAACATAATAATTTATCCGCGGGTTCGAACGATGTGCCGTAACACATTTTGAAAATTGAATTTTCAAACACCACAAAGACTTTTCCATTATGAAAATTACTACTTCACATATCCGGGAATAATAGCATAAATTTTATGCTCGAACACGTGTCGTGATCGTTAGAATTGCGCATAGTTTCCTAGCAATAAATCTGTTTGGAGTAAAAACTAATTCAGAAATAATACAAAATAAATATATATTTAATCCATACGAATCGCATGCGACGCAAAAAGTGACAAGACTGATCGCTGACTCCATATTTTAATCCTGACAAAGTTTCAGTCGTATTATAATATTTCATGCAAAAATATAAAGATATGAGAAATAAATGTCTTTTGGTGGATTATATAAATATGAGTACATTCCGCTTGATCGGGATACCGGTTTATCATGGCAGCCGGTTATTTGGGTCAAATCCCAAGTAACAGAGTTCTAATAAAGGTAACTATAAGTAATTTACTTCGGTTATTTGGGACATTTTTCCATTTAATTGGGACAATAAATTTAAAATTCAAATAAACATTTGTAATTGAACATGGTGTTATTGTTTTATTATTTATTTAGGTGTTTTGATAGAAATATTGAAATCATAAAAATTTTCTGATCTGTAATTCTGACAGACCTAAGTCAGATTTTTTACATATTATTTATAAGTTTAAGAATACATATTATTTTTACAATTTGACTTCGCTTACTCTGGCTAGTCGTTCAATTGGGACAAAATGCTGGGCCCGTTGTGTCCTAATTAAACTAGCCGTGCAGATAGGGTCTATTTGGAACCCCAAGTTTTAGATTTTTCGATGTTTTTTCTCAGTCGCATTCGGGACGATTTGCTGAGTGCGAGTGAAACCGAACTAGTGACACGTGCCGCGAGACCTCTGAGTCGGCGGCGTGTCCTCAGTCTGCGGCGAGACATCGTCGAGTGCGCGCGACACTTACGCGTCATGAATAACTATTTTTATTTTTAGAATAACCCTGTAGCGGTCACAGGTTGAGAATGCCTGGATAGGCGGATATCGGGACGCAAGGTTATTGCGCAAAGAAATATTTTAGTGTTATTAAGTTTCTAAAGAAATACATTTCAATGCTGCGTATTATTATACGACGGTCGCTGTAACATCCTTCCGCCATCATAAATGTGGAAATCCCAAAATAGCAGGAATGTTACGGTTAGGAAGCATAACAGCCAGGCAGATTCCTAATTAAAACATTGGATAAATTTGCATCCCCTTTTGTCTCAAAAGGTCGGCGCAATATAAATGTTTACGACCATCCGCTGAATGAGTTAAAGTCATGTTGTGCAAACTGCACGAAATAGCGCCCAGAATATCGTCGGCACCCTTGGCCGGCATAGATGGAATAAAGGCATAAAGGACGCTCAACGGGACCCAAATTCCGATGGAGAGGAAATCTAGAATGTTTCAATTGCGAGGTGCCCATGACACCAGGTAGCTGATCCACGGGTTAAATACCCTGCGAGATCATTCTGGAGAGTCAGGTTTACCTTTGAAACCCAGTGTACCGAAGATGCGACCGAGCTGGGTGATGCTCGCCAGGGGAAGAAACACACTCTCTCCGATGCCTCGAGCGCTGACTGCGGTCGCCATGGCCGCAATTGCAGACCCTCCAGGCTAAGAGCTGCAATTTTGTGCAGCGATCCTTACGAGGGCTGAAGACGTGGACTTCACCGTAAGCCGGACAAAATATCGGACATCAATGATGTAGTGCTGCCACAGGGTCTTCGAGAATAGACCAGGCTAGAGTCGGTGAACCAGAAGCAGATCGACGTCGCTACTTCGACGCGAGTAGAATACCGACGCGATCGCTTTTATTAATCATAATCTTTCTGCCTTTCTGTCTGTAATTCCAGTGCAAATAAATATAAATCTTATGGAGTCAGATTTTTCAATACGAGGAGCGTAACCCCCACAACCCTTTTTTTAAAAAAAAAAAGTCAAGATATTGATAAAGAATTCATTAATATCATGACTTGAAATATTTGGGGTATATTTTCTATTATAAATAGACCCCCTTCGGACGAAACGATTTTTCCCGTGATGGATCGGTTAAACAAAATCTACTGTAATAATTTAATTAGATGAAATAAAAATATACACATAGATTTTTCTATAATCCAAAAAAAAAATATTCCATGTATCTTTTTATATGGAAACCAACTCTCCCAAAAATCCCCACATCCGATTAGAGTTAAATTTATATGTATTCAGCTCTCTATAGATTTTTATGAATTATTCAGGTATTTAAGTTACAATACGCCCAACTTTTTCATACATGATTTTGAAATAACACGATCCACTAAAAATAACAAATACTATGTTTTACACCAATTATTTGTTCTAACATGATTCTCAGAAAAAAGATATGTATATAAGTAAACAAAATGATGAAATTTATCAACTAACAGTGCTTTATTTCAGGATGGCTAGTAAATTGCTAAGATTTCTCATTTGTCATCATTCACATCATTTATGATCACAACCTAAAGCGAGCTTTAAATTTCAAACGGGACCTGAAGATTTGTATGACTGGATATCAAGAAATGTATAAATAACTAGTGAAACAATAAACACAAGTGGATAACAGATGTTATACCAAAATATTTTTATGTTTTAAAACCAATTAAATTTTCTATGAATTCTGTGTAAAAAAAGAGTTAAGTGTATATCAAATACCTGTCAGAGGACCAATAATTGCATTGTAAAGTGCAGATAGAATGCGCTGTGCTGGACCAAGACAGGGACGAGCCATTACTCTCGTCCGTGATATGAATTGATACTGATAATCACTATTATTTATTAATTTAATATTATTTCGTGAATTTAATATGAACACAATTAAATATTAGGCAACGTATCGACGAAGAAACTGACGTCTTACGGCAAAGGGCTATAACCGAACATTTATTTGAGAGCAACCGTTATATACCTTTTAGTGTGGATGATGCAATTCTTCTTGATCTCGAGCGATGCACCGCGATGTTTTGAAGATCAAAACGAAATTGGAATAGAATGATGCAATCGGAAAAGTATTGACGCGATATTTAAAATTGCTTCCGATTGTAACAATACGCAAAATATAATTAATACGTTATATATGATTTAATTTAATAATAATCTTATATATCGAACAACTAACAACAGCAAAATAAATTTAAGAAAATGATCGAAAGGTCATACGTATAAAAACATGTGCATTGACCTAGATAAACTTTATAATATCCCTGTAATTGCACATTTTTTAATATATTTCTAACATATGTATATGAATAATTTATTAACACGTTAACGCCGGAAAATTAAAAATTCGCATTATCTATATACGTGTATCACTTGTTGAAGATTCCCTTGTTTCTCGTAATCTTCATATTTTCTTCTAACAAATTCATGCAACGATTGTAAAAAGATCTTTGCAATTATTCTGACACCTTTCACAAGAGAATAGATTCTGAGTAGTCATTTTCTTGGAGTAGAAGTCTTTATATGTCAGTCCTTTTCCGGCAGCTCTTCATTAGTTGTGTATTAGGGTTAGCCGGGTGATTTATAGGGATGCTTTGATGCTGGAGCATCGGACCCCGATTTTAGTTTTGTTTTCTTTTTTGTGAGCTTCTATTGCTTTTTTGAGTTCTTGTGATCAAATTATAGATGTTTGTGCAGTTTTTAATATCGATCGCGTCCGTTTCATCGAAGCGAAGTAGAAACGTTGATCCTGTATAATTGGACCCAAAAAAAAATATTTATTGAATGATTCAATTTCAGATGCCACGTGTTTCAATTTTATTTTTCTTAAAGTAGGCCGCATTCTTTTTTTATCGGATTCAACGTTTATGATAAGTTGTTCTAAGCCGCCTATGACGATTTCATCATGTCCTGTTTTCAAGTTATTATGTGACATTTTTTGGTATTTATGATTCATTCTGAAATTTACGAAAAAAATTGTGTCGAGTGTATTTTATTTCTTCGATTGATAATTGAATTGAAATTTCGAGGGGACAATAATTCATTACGAAATGAGCATTGACTCATTTTTTGCGCTATAGAATAAACCTACCTCAATTAGCCTAGCCGTGCCGATGGGGTATATTTGGGACCCCAGGTTTTTAATTTTTCCCCAATATTTTAATTTTAAACAATATTCCCTACTATTTGTTGTCACGCGCGTGATATTTTTCTCGCTCACATCCGGTACGGCGTGCCGAGTGCGAGTGAAACGTATACTGGTAACACGTGCCGCGAGAACTTGGTGGCGTGTCCTCAGTCTGCCGCAGGAAATCGCCGAGTGTGTGTGTGTGTGTCATTTACGCGACATATTGATTAAAAAATCAAAAATATCTACCAAATTCTGAAGCATATCATGATCACCTAGAAGAATCCAATAATAATCCATTTAAAAAGTCAAGATATTGATAAAGAATTCATTAATATCTTGACTTAAATTACTTAGGGTCTCTGAAGGACGATTCAGTTGTTTTTGTGCCGCCGTGAGGGATCGGTTAACTTCAAATGAGTTTTTGACAGCTGCCACAATGCTGCTAACTATGATATGGTTCGTAAGAAGATTAGTAAACGCGCTGAAACCCTTCTCCACAAGGTAAGGATGGAAAGGGTAAGAATAACTTTCTTGCGGTAGCCTTTACTGCAGAATAAGCAAAAGGATTATATTTCTGAAGTCTTCGTTTGTACTTAATGCAGCCTAAATGGGCTCTGATGATGTGGACCACAATTTACATCTTGAGGACACCCATTTTTTTTCTTGACAAAGACCCTAGGTCTATATGGACCCCTGAGAGTCTATATGGACCACTTTGCAAATCATTGATCTCCATCAATACCTTCAATATATCCGGAAATGGGTATAAGAGTGATCTCTTTGATGATATTTTAAATATCATCATCTTAATTGAGTGATCTTCAATAATTTCACTGAACATTATTTTTAAGCACCCTTCATACACGATTGTATGACTTCATTCCACGTCTTATCGATGTCGCAATGAACGAGGGTTACAAGTATAATATTTTTGCTGAAGGCGGGCGACGAGATTTCTTGTTATTAAATATTACGTTTTTTTTTATTATTTACGACGATTATAAATTATAAGGAATTAAACATTAAACGGATTTATAATCAATTAACCGCAAAATAATCACCCTCTTAAAGATTAGGAAGTAAAAAATTATTGTTGTGTTCAAAATGATTTTAAGGTGACATTTAACACAAAGGTCATATTTCTAGTAATTAATTACAAGACACAATAAATAGATATGGGACAAGATTGAAATATTTTTTATATTATGTACGATATTATTTCACATCCGACATAGATTTGCACATCAAAATATATAGGAAATTTAATAAAAAAAAAATACGCGGAATTTATTCCATATTTTCCATTTTCAAGTAAAAAAGAGCCGAGAACATCAGAGCGTGTGAATCCCTTTTTGACAGCCAATAATATAGTAAGCAACCAATTTGACTACCAATGTCAAGGACAAGTGTACCAACACCCTGCGAAAATTAAAAAAATCCACATATTTTTTAATCAAACATTTACCATGTTAAAGTATATATATTATTTTAATATGTAGCCCAAATCTTATATGTATACACTGAGTATATTTTTAATATAGCATTACAACTCAAATTTCAATATTACCATCCGGAGATCCGTGATATTACATCATTCTCCATTTGTTCTCCATACCCTAAGGGAGTTACATTTATATTATACCTTTTTGAGATAAAAATATTTTCCAAGATAACGCGTCTTCCAGCATTTTCACATACATGACCCATTTACGGTAATTGAGATCGTTTTCAGGATTCGCCCTCTTGTTTCATTCAAAAATGTTGTCACAAAACTTAAATAGTGCGTCATTGCGTGTGACGGAGGTAAATGGGTTAACAGATTTTATTCAGTGCCACTTTAATCTCGGAAAGTGTTTCAGTAATGGCAGCATCGCGAGGGCGGTCAATGTTTTACGCATCGCGGACACAATCATATTAACATTTTACAAAAAACATTAAAGAATTTCGAAATTAAACACGGGATTTACGTTGCAAATTCCCTTCAGGATTTCCACTGAATAAAATGAAAAAAATCCCTTCGCCTCGTTGGATGCTTAAATTATTATGGCTTCGTTTAAAATGGAAGCCATTCCGCTTTATAGAACCTTGCCTGTTGTAAACGTAAATAAAAATACTTTGATGATTTACTTTGTGTGACGTAATAAAAATAAATCGTTACGTTAAAATCGTTGCAAATCTCCGAGATGAATGCCCAACTAATCCATTATCTTTGTATGCATGCAAATACTAGCTTTACAAATATGTGTCTCCATATAATTGCCGCTGTTTGCTAACTGAAAGTGATATAACCCGGATAGAGTTGATACATAGCACGTTTGACGAGTTGCCTGCACCGGACAGGTCGTCAACTGAAACATGCAAACAGTCTCCGATAATAGCATCACATGACTGGCTATATCTGGATGAGATAAGAAGTGCACGTGGCAATCGTGCAGATCAAATCACAGGCTGGTGTCTCGCGGCGGATATCAGAAAACTATATTTCTAGAATGTTTAATAGGTCAACAAGCATTGATTTAAAATGCTGAGTACCTTGGCGTCGATGGGGGAGAAGTGGGTGTGTATCCTGTAGTAAATAATAGAGATAAGGGGATACGTGGGATTGCACTTCAATAAATAAAGCGGGTCATCGTATAGCCGGACCTAAAATCAAATTACACTATATATCTTAAAATCAATATTCTAATACAAAAAAAATATATTGTATAGTAGATTTTAGTTAATTATGACATATCGGGCTGAAAAATTATACCAGAATCGCAGATCGTCTTCGTTCGTCTTAGTCATAATTAAGCGAAATTATGTCCCGAATATATTTAGTTCTTTTGTTCCTTGGGATTCGAAGCAAATAAACGACTGTCTCGATAAACCAGCGTCCGAACTATGCGGAATTTATTGTATATAGATAATTAAATCCTTATTAATTAACTGTTATAATTGCTTTAACAGGTTCTCGACTTACGACGAAATTCTTGTCCTACTTGGATGTAAGTCGAAAAGGTCATAAGTCTTAATTTATACAAAAAAAAGTTTAATGATGCTTTGATTGATTTTATTTATAATTGCTGAATGAAGCGGCGTACCATTGAATAGCTATCGGTGTCTGAGTCCATATCCAAGTCCTTCAAGTTTATCTAGTTATTTCAGCTCCTTTTTGTTCTTCTTCAATCTCAATCAAGTTTCATCTAGGTCGTTTTTAAGCATCACTTTCAAATTATCTTTAAATGCTTCGGAAGCTTTCGGAAAATTAAGAGATTAGTTGAAGTTATCATACTTCTTTTTTATCAAGTCTTTGAAAAGACTAAGTAATTTAGTTGTGGATGGTCATACAATTAATTAGTTTTTCTATTTCTTGTTCACTTTTTTGTGATAATTGTTGATTTCACTGATTTTTTACTACTTAACGAAATCATCAATTTTTTAATGATTCCAGAATAGAAAGAAATAACATTTGGTCTCGAACGAGATCTATAATAATGTATTTCATTCTATCCCAATGAAGATAATTATAAATTGTAGTAAAATATGACACAATTGACTTTCTCTTCATGTGCCTTATACACTTTCGAACGTGGGGGATCTACTGGTTCTCTACGGATTAGTGCAACCGCAATTCATTACTCAACATGGGTCGCTTCGTCGCCCTTTGAATATGTGAATTAGCTTCACTTCTTCTTTAAGTGAAGTTCTTCGCCAGAACACTCCTTCAAGTGCCTTTTCCGTTTGTCCTTAGCCTTCTAAGCCCTGAGGCAGGTCTTTGCCACCTGGAGGACACTACGCGATCTCCAGCAGAGACATGTTCGGCCCAACCCTGATACCAGAACTGTGATGGTCGTCCAGTAGGTTATCTAGGCTCTTCAAATACGGGTCAGATCGCCAGCCTTGAGCCCGGAAGCCGAGCTGTCAACGCGCGAATTGTAACAATACTAAACAGAAGAGGCTAGGGCCAATTCGTATTTAATTTACGATCTGATCGGTTGCTACATCCATATACTATAGCACACACGTCGCCGAATTGGCCTGGATAGCGGCCTGGCTCCTCATGGTTCCGTAGAATCAACAAAACCATGATTATGCCCAAACGCCATCGCTGTCATGTCCAATAACGACACACGACAACACTCGACTACTGGTCATTATTTCTTCTTCATAATTTGTCGAGCTGGAAATTTTTTTCTTCCAACCTGATTCAGTTTCGAATGATGCGGAAACACGACAGCTTCTTCCTTCCCAACCACCGTTTACTTTCTAGTTTTCCTTTCATGGTGGTCAGCAGAAGGCGATATTTTGATCCATGATTTTCCATATATTTCTGTTTCACTCTTGTTGAGTAAGGACCAGGGATTTATAAATCACTCATAACATAAATAAGTTTATCTGATTTACTTTTGTCATTGAATCTTACAAGGTTTGATAAAATATGTTACACCTGTCCTCAACGTATCTTCACATTAGTAGTACAATATCGGATGGTTGTTTTGTTGATGGCTATTGAAACGGCCTCACACGCTTTGATTTTTCACTTGAAAAATGGAAAAAGTTGGGAAAAGCAGGAAAATCGGTGCAGATCAATCCGTCAGTGAGGTATTACGATGGCAATGTGGTGTAATATCTTATTTAAATTTATTAAAATCCTAATACGTTTCTAGAAGGATCTCGCTACTCAGTGTATTTGCTATAATACATCTTAAAAATAGGTCTTACTCCATACAGCAAGAACAAGGTCCTGGGCCACTTTTCTCTCCTTGAAGGCCTGCAGAAAGCGATACTTTGGTCCACAAATAATGTGTCCAATGTACTCAATTTTTTTACAATGTTCAGAAGCTTCCACTTCTTGAAGTATTTCATACATGTATATCTTCAACATTCTGTGATAGCACCACATTCAAAATACTTCAAGTCGATTATTGTAGCGTCCATGTTTTACAACCATTACATGCACTATCTTACTTGTACCACATTTTAACGTAAGCATAAATATTAAAGTCGAGAGCTGACTATATTAGTAAGACTATATTAAATTATAACATTTTAATATGATTCATCTGAATATACTCGTTGACCATTTGTTATTCGGTTATTTATCTCCTTGTTTATGATACTGTACCATAAAAATCATGGCGGAAATGTTATCATATGAGAACATATACATATGGTATGCAATTTAATACTATGACTAACCCTAAACGTTATCAAATTATTCCAACAAAATTATTAATATCTAATATTGTAAACAAATATAACTTTAATGATATTCGTGGTCGAATATTTATACATAAAGTTTCAAAAAGGTTTTCTTAATGACGATGGTTAATTTATTGTTTTCATCGAATATTTCATTGTTAGATAAGGCTTCCTGTTTTCGAAGATCTGAGAGTTTGATTCGATATTTTTTTAACCATTTTAGTAATTAAGCTAGAGGCCTTTCTCTAAAACTCACTGTTCTTTGATCTCCATTAATTCAGCATTAATTTATTTGTTTTATATGATCAATTCCAAATTGAGACACGTCTATTTTCGACCCCCTCGAAGTCTCCTAAATGAGACAGTGGTGTCCGCAGCGCTTCTACAGCTCCATCTATTTTGGGCTTAGCGTCTACATCACATCTTGTCCAGAAATATGGCTTAGCGCCCTTCTCAAGATATGACTAATCCAGCTTCATAAACGATGTTTTTGTGATCATTCGTTCTAGTAATTAATGCTCATGGTTCAAAAGATTTTAAGTGTCTAATGAATTAATACTTTTCACTCACAGCATCTATAGATAATTCTTCTAAAATAGAATTTATGTTGCTCCATGATTCGCTGCCTGTTTTTGGTAATAAATCATAAAATATGATTTATTACCAAAAACTTTTCGATACTGTTTAATTTTTAACCCATCCGTCGCGATGGCTCGAAAACAACCGTGTCGTCCGAAGGGGGTCACTCGGAGACCCCAAGCATTTCAAGTCAAGATATTAATGAAATCTTCAATAATATCTTTACTTCTTTAAAAAAAATGGATTATTCTAAGAATAAAAATAGTTATTCATAATAAGCTTCATAATTTAATTTTGTATTTTTTAACTAATCAATATAATGCGTAAATGACAACGCTTTCGGCGATGTCTCGCCGCAGCCGCACGTGTCAATCGCACGTTTTGCTCGCACTCGGCACGTCGTACCGGATGCGAGCGAGAAAAAAATCGCGCCCGTGAATATTGTTGCTTTTATTTTCGCATTTTCAATAGCGAATTTCGCAATTCGCAATTGAAATAAAGGTCGATGATTATTTATAATATTTATTCTTTGGACTTTTTAGACAAATGTAAAGTCTGACATGTAGGATTTATATTAAAAGAGTTATTGGAGAAAATCAAATTTTGGGGTCCCCAATAGACCAATCGGCAATTTTGATTGAGAAAAAACATGGGCGAGTTGATCGCTTACGTCCTAAAATTGACAAGGCACTTATATAAGAAGTTGTAAGAGTTCATTAAAATCCTACTCAACCGAATGCCAGATTGAGAAGAATTAATTTAAATAATTATGACGATAATCGAGGCAGATAATAGCATCAACTAAGAAGTAGAGAAACAACGACCCCAAGGCAATGAAGAAAGCACACATTATAAAAAAATGGGGAACTATTTTCTGGAAAATTCGCTGCGAGCGGTAAAAAATTATATTGTTTAATGTAGAATTATGTATAAGGGGGAAATCTTTGATAAAGGATAATGGTAGTATTGTGGATCTTTTTCAATTAATTTTCCTTTAAAAAAAATCGGAAACTAATGAGTTTTGCTTCCGAAATATACGAGATATTTTTTTTATAACAATAGTTGAAGTGCAATCGACGTTCTATTTGTAATAAAATACTGGGATTGTGCTATTTTATTATGCTTTGTTCCGAGATTGGATTCTATAATTGAACGCAATAAAAATGCAACAAAATGCATTTTTGACACTGCAACATTACACGAGAAATGCATTCCAATATACGACACGTGTAGTCGTTGATTTTAAGCCAAGTGCTTAATTCATGTATTAGACCGAATATTTATATTACGTTGCAATATTTATTTTCACAAGAATAATTATCGTTGTCATTAGGTGCACAAATGTAAATGGTTGAGGTAATTTTCCGATGAAAGCCTTTCATTTGGCCTAATTTATGTACAATGAAGACAAAATGATAATATATTGCAATGAAAATGGAAAACGTACGACTTTATTACAGTAATAATAATAAACAATACTAAAGCATGGCGTGCAGCGCTGAAATATTGTTTCAGCACAGCTTCGTGCTGGGCTACGTAGTAGACATTTCATATTTTATCATAAAATATCATCGATGAAATTATTTTGGTATTGTTACACGAATAAGGTTTACTATTTTACTGGGTCAATTGATTCATATTTTACCTTTTATTGGATTTTTGACGGTACATTAAGCTGAGCCACACACTCTTGTCATAAAAATCAGGGGTGTGCAAAATGAAGTGTCAGGGTTGTGCACACGGTCCAGTGCGCGCCATCGAACAATACTGGCTCACGTCTCAATCCGGCCTTCGCATTTTCACTTATTTCTATGACAAAGGACAGCCGATGCCTTGCAGAATAATTTCAGTCTGCGTAGAAAAATTTAATTCTGGCCCTCATAAATATTCAACGCGAGTATAATGAAAAATATTTCATTTTTTCGCGATTGAACGGCTTTTTTTTGTAAAATAATTGATGATTGACATGTTTTTGCGCGCGATTTAATCGAATAAATAGCTAATTAATAATTCATTTGTTTTAT
Source organism: Philopotamus ludificatus (assembly GCA_022495035.1). Taxonomy (NCBI): domain Eukaryota; kingdom Metazoa; phylum Arthropoda; class Insecta; order Trichoptera; family Philopotamidae; genus Philopotamus; species Philopotamus ludificatus. Next base: position 7,982 of record JAGXCT010036159.1, on the reverse strand, counting down.
ATCACAACAAATGAAATACGGACGTGTTGACATTGGACTAACAAGGATAATTTATCGTATTTAGATGGATTTATTAAGATTTACAAACGCTGACGACAAAATAAAAATGTATTTATTGTTTATATATTGCAGATTAGATTACTTAACTGATACATTATTCCGCGATCTCAACTAACAGTTAGCACGGCGCCATAACTGAATTTTTAACAGTGCTGCCACACTAAAAAAATGCAATCGTACCAACTCATATATAAGATATGCCATTATTATAAATACATGGCCACACTTATATTATATAATAATGTAGCATAAAATGAGTGCCACGTAAATTACTCCCCTGTCGGATAAATAGCTGTTTGAATTTCCATTACATCAAGGGAATTCAATTGAGGTCAAACTACGACTTACGAACTGTGCATAATATTTTTTATCTCAATGTAAAGCCAACGAAAGCATAAAATTAATTATTAACAATTTTCAATATAAATTGCGTTTCTTTGAAGTAAACAACGTTATAAAAGAGAAGTTTCGTAATAAATTAATTAGCTTATTACGCAGAATTTCCACGAAAACAACGCCATTGCGTCAAATACTTACTGTACATAAATTAAATTTTGAATTGCGTTTATATTGTTTTCAGCCATCGATTAAATTCAAACAGACACACTCAATTTACACCCAACGAAGTTTCAATTGGATTTCAGTAATCCGATTTCCTTCAGGTGCGGTAGAGTAACCCTTGAATGAAACACAAATCGATGTTTGCACATCGTAAGTGCTAAAGCCAATTTTTACGAGGTCTTAACAAAATACTTTCATGGCGACAAAATTAATTTAAAATAAATATTTAACACAAATTGTTTAAATATGATGCGTCATATGAAAGTATATTGGACTTGTTGACACCTTGTAATAAATAACTCGTTAGGAATTTTACAACTGCTCGCAGATTTCATCATGAAATCAGATATAATTGACAATAATTATCATTGGAAAATCATGCTGCTACTTGATGGATTTTATCTTGGAATAATATATGTTCATTTATTTAATATTTTTGCTAAACTTCGATTGATATGCTCGAGATTCTTATCAATTCTCGATTATAAAGGCTATTCAAATGAAATATTTCAATTAAGCGTCGTCTTTGAACTTCAACTCTCTCCGGTTAATTAAATTAGTCCATTACGGATCGTTGTTCGTTGCATTTTTTTTTTAAATTTAAATACAAAAAATGTCAAATTATATGAAAATTTAATTATGAGTAGGAAATCGGCATGACGTCAAATGCAAAAAGTATCAGAAACGACTAGGGATGCGTGACTGGGGATAGGAAAATGTGGAGGATCGATGAAAAGTCCGCATCATCAAGTTTTTACATTTGCCAAAAATATACTAAGACGATATTATTATTTAATAGTTATCTAATATCGATTAACAAATAATATGTAAATATTACTTTATACTTAATAGAATATGTAAATATGATCATATAGATAAAAATAAGTCGTTTTCATTCATTTATACATGTAAATATATTTAATTTAGGAAAGATTGTGATATATCCATTTTTTAATTTGAAGATGCAACAGGTTGAGATTTTATTATTGATATATTAATAATAAATTGAATAAAAAAAAAATATTTGATTTTTCTAAATTTTTGTACGATAATTTTAATCCCTGTCATATCTTGAAAAATATCGCAATATATTACATGGTGTTATATTCTTACCTTACGCCCATTTCTTGAGATGACGGTGACGAATGGCGGGTCGCTTTTCATTCAGCTGTGCTGTCCACCATTTCACGATCTTCTAATCTCTCTGCTGGTGATGAACTCGTTCCCGTCCTCAAAAATCGCCTTCGGAATCACTCTTCGGGAATTGGCCGGAGCTGTTTTCGGTGCGAGAAGAGCGTTACCGGTGTTCAGTTGGATATTCATGTTTGTGTTTTTGTCTCACAACCTAACTCGAAACTGGGGTAAACAAAGGGAGGGGGGCGAAAGGGCGCAGGCGGCCGGGCGGGCGCGTGTCCGCCTCCGCTCTGCGCCTCACGCAGGCGCGCCTCCCTCCCCGCAATTTAAATGCCACCATCGCCCTTCGGTGTTATTTTAAAACTCACCCACAGCTATTTTACCATAAATCCACGTCTCTATTACATCATAAATTATAAAGGGTAATCTTGTTATTATAAAAAAAACAAATGCAAAGGGAGTTTTGAGATCTGGCAACACTTTTTTCGCTAACGGCGCAGGAAATCGGTTTTAAATCTCAATCCATATATTCAATCGTGTGCAATTATTATTTATAAGACTAAATTAAATTATCCTCGATCATTTATGAATATAAATATATACTTTTATTCACTTCAATCATCTGAAAATATTTTAAAACATTATTTTTTTTTATATATAAATTAAATTCACTCGTGACCCTAAAATGACCTACACAGTCCACTCTCTCGGACATATCTATGGGTAGATATTACTTAAACCTTTTTTGTAAAGGTTATTCTCTTGTTCGCATAGAATTAGATTATCCTTCGCCATTGGATTTCATATTGTACACATAAAACTTTTTCGTAGACATCGTAATCTTTTATATTTTTCTAAAATCTCTACTTTGGATCATGATATTTTTCGTGCCATGTAGCGGATATTTATCAAAGTCTTCATATCGTAATATAATAATGATATCTTTGAGCATCAATCAATATTTAATGAATATGAAATAGATTAAAAATGTAAAATTTCCCATAAAACAGTGCAAAAATTGATGAGTGGCCAAGATATAATCAAAATTGGCCTTGCGTATTCAATAATCTATATTCTCGGTAATTTGACTAGAAAATAAAATAATTTATGTTTATCTAATATCAAAATTACTTGCCATCTATCATATAATATAAAAACAGAAAAATACTTTGATTTTTTATTTAAAATGCGAATAACATATGTAGATATAAATAATTAGTCATTCTTTATTACTAAAAAACGTATACAATGCATATTAAATATGTAAATAATTAATTGCAATATTATAGATTAATTATACAAATTCCGCAATGCTGTGTAAATACGGCGATTGTCCTTTATCTTTCATTATGCCATAACTAATGTTGCACTTTGTTCAATAAACTGATTGTCTTGAATGCCGCTTATTCAAACACTGATCAATTATTGATCAGACAAACAATTGATAGTAACTCGACATAGTTACCCAACTCAAATTAGATTTTTAATAGGAAGGTAACATACTATTTGCTGACAATCATAGATAATTATCTTGGTAATATGCGGCACGATTTATTTGTATTAATTATCTTAAACAATAATCTCATAACGCAATCAATAGATATACTCGAATAAATATAATGTAATAAAATTAGTTGATTATCTTATATGTTTCATAAAAATAATTCATGACGATTCATTGGGTTTCAGCAAGAATGATAAATCAGATCCAATTTCATATTCTTTTGCAGGCAATCCTCTAAAATATATGCAGACGTAATTATTTAAATATCATTATTAAGGTCTTAAAAAAAGGATATTAACTCACGTTGTAAAAAGTTTAGCTGTAGTGATACCCTTCAACGTTGCAACATCGCCGTCAACTTGCAGAGTTGAACCTTCTCTCAGTCCCAGCACGGGACCATTGCCCGGTATTTCTAAATATTGCATTATCCTTTCTTCCCTGGTCTCACCTTTATGAGTATCATCTGGATTGGGATCTAGATAATGAGGATTAATATTGAAATTCACTAATTTCAATGCATCAAAACTCAGAGGTTGAACTATCGGCATATCATTCGTGGTACAAATGTTTAAAGTGGCCACGTTAGTACCGGCACTGCTACCGATATAAGGCACTCCATCGTTTAAAACTCTATCTTTAATGTGTTCAATGATATCTTCATCGTAGAGCTTTTTAAGGAGTTGAAAAGTATTTCCGCCCCCGATAAAGATTGCTTGCGCAGATTTTATTGCCGATATGGGACTTTCGAATGTGTGAATACCGTTCACTTTATAATTCCATTGTTCCAGTGTATTCTTCACCTTATTAGTGTACTCATCATAGTCGCGTAGAGCATACGGTATAAATAATATGTTTTTTACATTATTTCTGTAAATATAGAATATTTTTACAAATTAATATCAATATGAAACAAAATGTATTGTCCCTAGATGTTTCACAAAGAACCAATTCTTTAACAAAAATATTAGTTTATGAATTCTGAAAATATTTGCAAAATTAGAATGATACCTATTTAAAAGTTCTTCAATGTCTGCTTTGGCATATTGCAAAAAAGTATAACCATAGGGGGCGGAGGCCGACAATAGTAGGAGCTGACGTTTCGACATGATTGAGCACTGTCGGTCGGCGATAACACTGTTGACATTTGCAACAATCGCAAATATAATTATCCTTCTAGCGGCATTTTTAGTAAATCTCAGTTTTAATTATAATTTTATTTTAATTTTATCATATTTTTTATAAAATTATAAAAATTTTATTAGAAAAGATTAAATTAAAAAAATAAATTCAAACCTCAAAACGTATAATTATTGCAACGTATTTAATAATTATTAAAAATTAAACGTGACATGCGAATATTTTATTGTAAAAAATATCTAAATATTGCCATTTATTTGGAATAATGCATTCTTCAGCCTTGCAACACTTTATAAAACATAACCTCTAAACTGACGTTCGGTTGAACGTAAACAAACTTTATCAAAATGCCGGCCTTGGATGAGGATAAATCTGATATAATTTTTGTAAGCATTTTAAATTATATAACATCCCTTGATTACTTATAAAATAATACAGAATTTAACAAAAGATTGTATATATTTTTCAGTGCGAAGATGATTTACCTTATGAAGAGGAAATTTTGCGCAATCCGTATTCCGTGAAACATTGGCTGCGTTACATCGAACATAAAAAGACAGCCCCCAAGTATGAGGTCAATTTGATCTATGAGAGATCTTTACGAGAATTGCCGGGATCGTTTAAATTATGGTATAACTATTTAAAACTGAGAAGAGCCCAAGTGAAAGGAAAATGCATCACAGATCCTGACTACGATGAGGTTAACAATGTGTTTGAACGCTCTCTAGTATTTATGCATAAAATGCCTCGGATATGGATGGATTACTGCATATTTCTAACGTTTCAATGTCGTATCACGGCCACTCGTAAAGCTCTCGATAGAGCGCTCAGAGCGTTGCCCGTCACTCAACACCATCGAATTTGGCCGCTCTATCTATCGTTCTTAAAGAAACACGATATTCACGAAACCGCCGTCAGAGTTTTCCGTAGATATTTAAAATTATGTCCAGAAAATACAGAAGAGTACATTGAATATTTAATATCAATCGAAAGATTAGACGATGCTGCCGTCAAACTCGCTAACATAGTCGATAACGAAAATTTCCAATCCAAACATGGAAAATCAAATCATCAACTTTGGAATGAATTATGCGAATTGATTTCTAAGAATCCGGACAAAGTACATACTCTCAATGTCGATGCTATTATACGTGGTGGATTGAGACGTTACACAGATCAATTGGGACATCTGTGGAATTCTTTAGCGGATTACTATGTGCGTAGCGGCTTATTCGATAGAGCAAGAGACATATACGAAGAAGCAATTCAGACTGTTACAACTGTACGGGATTTTACTCAAGTTTTTGATGCGTATGCGCAATTTGAAGAATTAAGTTTAAATAAAAGAATGGAGGAAGTGTCTAAAAAACCCAATCCAACAGAAGATGAAGAAGTAGATTTGGAGTTGAGATTGTCCAGATTTGAATATTTGATGGAACGAAGACTGTTGCTTCTTAATTCAGTGCTTTTGCGACAAAATCCACATAATGTGGCAGAATGGCATAAAAGAGTCAAACTGCATGAAGGAAAACCTCATGAAATCATAAACACGTATACGGAAGCTGTTCAAACTGTTGATCCAAAATTAGCAGTTGGAAAATTGTTTACTTTATGGGTATCGTTCGGAAAATTTTACGAAGCGAATAATCAGATTGAAGAAGCTCGTTTAGTTTTTGATAAAGGAACTCAGGTACCTTATACAAAAGTGGACGATTTGGCATCCGTATGGTGCGAATGGGCGGAGATGGAAATACGGCATGAAAATTATGATGAAGCGCTCAAGTTAATGCACAGAGCGACTGTATTGCCCGGAAGAAAAGTGGATTATCACGATGAAACCGTATCCGTACAGATGCGTTTATATAAATCTCTCAAAGTTTGGTCTATGTATGCTGATTTGGAAGAGAGTTTTGGAACGTATAAATCATGCAAATCCGTATACGATCACATCATCGATTTAAAATTGGCATCACCTCAGATTATAATAAATTATGGTTTATTTTTGGAAGAACATAAATACTTCGAGGAAGCGTTCAGAGCGTACGAAAAAGGTATTTCTCAATTTAAATGGCCAAACGTATTTGATATATGGAATACGTATTTAACCAAGTTTCTGAGACGATATGGCGGCACAAAATTAGAACGAGCCCGTGATCTTTTCGAACAATGCTTAGAAAATTGTCCGCCCGAATATGCAAAATCGTTTTTCTTACTGTACGCTAAACTAGAAGAGGAGCACGGATTGGCGAGACATGCGATGGCTGTTTACGAACGAGCCACCTGTCTCGTGCAACAGAAAGAAATGTTTGAAATGTTCAATATTTACATCAAAAAAGCCGCTGAAATATATGGCATACCTAAAACGCGTCAAATATACGAAAAGGCGATCGAAGTATTGCCGGAAGGACAATCTCGTGAAATGTGTCAACGGTTTGCCGAGATGGAAACAAAATTGGGTGAAGTCGATCGTGCCAGAGCCATATATGCGCATTGCAGTCAAATGTGCGATCCACGCGTGACGAGCGAGTTCTGGGATACTTGGAAAGAATTCGAAGTCAGACACGGAAACGAGGAAACAATGCGTGAAATGTTAAGGATTAAACGTAGCGTCCAAGCGACGTATAACACGCAGGTAAATATGATGTCTGCACAAATGTTGAATACCGCAAGTCAGTCGGCAGGTACGGTGGCAGATTTGGCGCCGGGCGCTAAGGATGGTATGAGAATGCTCGAAGCCAAGGCCGCTGAAATGGGAATTACTTCGAACGTTGCTTCTAAGAGCAGCAGCAATATACTATTCGTCAGAGGAGAGACACAGGGACAAAATCGCGATGGTACGGATACAACTAGAGTCGTCAATCCCGATGAAATCGATATTGATGAGGAAGAAGGATCAGAGCAGAGTGATGAGGAGCTTCCGATTGAAAAACAAACGGTACCTGCCAAAGTTTTTGGTAGTTTAGCTCAACCAGAACAAGATGATTAATTTTATTATGTACTATTTCAATATTATAATTAATACAATAAACTTATTAAACAATTAAAAAAATTGTTTATTTACAATTAATTTTTCATGGTCATATTATAAATACAGATTTATTTACATATAAATCTTTAGTTTTACGATGAGTATGAATAGATATTAATCTCATATTACTAAATCACTCCATCGAGTCGTCTCTACCTCTTACATAAAGATTAATTAGATTATTTTTTATTATTTATAATAATTTTACCGCATAATGCACACCAATTTTAAATCACTATTTTATGTTACACAACAGTTCTTTGGACCTCTGTATTGAGGTAGAACTGGTGAAGAATTGTCCTATCGAAGACTTGCCATGTTAACACTCCATGCTAATGGGGCATTGAAGATGAAGAAGTACTAATATTTTCTATGTAAATGAGTCATAAATCTCGTAATCATACATATCATTTTTTCTCTATCTTCATCAACTTCTTGATGATTCACAAACCTGTTTCTGATTAGATTTGATTGAGATTTTATTTGTTTATTTATAAATCATAAAGAAAACAATGCGTGATTGGCATTAGAGCAGCGGTTTCCAAACTGGGAGGCGCG
>JAGXCT010036158.1:2758-41644 GCA_022495035.1 Philopotamus ludificatus | reverse complement strand
CTAATATATAATCACAATAAATAATTGTGTAATGGTGTTGTTAAATGTTTTATATATAAATTATTATTATTATATTGTAATTTTAGATGAGTGTGTTCGAGTTACCTTGATTTCGTTGAGTACCTCGAAGACAAATACCAATTAGGTATATTGGGTTATCAGGCGGTTGATTTGAAGGCTAATGGGCAGGTATTTTTTTCATAAGTAATAATGATAGACAATCGTTTTTAATATATAGTTTTTTCCGATTTCTTTTATATAAATTAAAGCTTGTATATGTAAAATTCCTTAAGCACATAAAACGTGTTGAAATAAAATCTCTATTGTTAATTTCTTCTTTCCTCATAGTTGTATGTTCAATCGGCTGAAATGAATTATGATATCTATAGAAAATGTAAATCACTCATCCATGAAAGCCTATTATATCTACTGATTTTAATGTGTCGGACGCGTCCTTTCACCAAGAAAATTTATATAAAATCGTTGTAAATTGTTCTAGTGCTCAGTCATCTGTTATTGTAAAGGAAAATTATATTATTTAAAAATGCCTAAAATTATATTATAAATTATAAAAATCATGGAATGAAATATAAAAAAAATATCTAGTGATTGAGGAGCATTTATGTTGAAAGTGGGTTATTTTTTTAAAAATTTTAGTAAAAATATACATGTTTATAAAGTGGTAGTGTGCGGCCTGATTACGTCACAAGCATGCGCCCTGGAAGCTGGTAGGGGGCTAGGGCGGCTACGGAGTCTCACATGCTCGGCCGCGCTGCCCCCGGCCGCCGTCTCCTGCTCGGGCGCCGCTGCGCCCCCAACTAGGTCACTAGCTCATCGCCTCCACCCAACTTTTCAACTACTCGTACACGGGCGGAACGGCAAAGGGGTGAGTATTCCAAACTCGAATTCCGGAAAATGAAACAAGTTTCCAACTTTTTTAAAAGTTTTTCTATTCAATTGTACATATGTTGGATCACTTTTAAGTAAATCATCATGAACAATACTGTAATGTAATTTTAATTTTAATAATTTAGCCTTATCGAGGCTATTGGGATAGATCGACAGCTGTATACAATTCTTGTATCCGCGTAAAAAAGTTTTGTTATCGTAATTGAAATATGTACATATGCAAAGATTTATATAATACTTTTAAAATAATATTTAAATACATATATTCCATACCTAAAAATATATTATGTACAGTCGTCGAATATAAATTTTAACCCCCTAATATTATACATTTTAATTTAAAATGTGGAACTTTATTCTCATGTCCACGGTTTATTTCTTACAATTATATTATAAAATGAGTTTAGAAGGTTCTGCTATATTTTTAAATACAAGATATTTTTAAATCTAAAAATATTCCGTAAAATATGGATAAATTTATTTTGATTAAATAAGTTCATTTTATATAAACAAATATGTCACATAATTTGACTTATCTGATTAATTATAATAACACTCGCCATATAGTTAATTGAGAGTATTTTTTTTACAATCGCATGAATTTGACTTTTAAAATGTTCTGAACATCTAAAAATATATCCGTACCAATATTATTGCATTATACCATTATATGTATGATTAGGCCAATTCCGGAAAAATTCGAGGCCCGGGGCAACGAATATTTAAGAGGCCTGTTGAAATATAAAATTAAATTGTGAGCAAGAAGATAAAATCAGTGGAATTCCATATTTTTTGGATTTCTACATTTAATTATTTTACAAAAACGTCTAACATATTGAGTTGGCAAGTTGAGGCCTATAATATTGCGAGGCCCGGGGCAGCAGCCTCTCATACCCCTCCCCTCGCCTCTAGGCCCTATGTGATTTTATTACGTGTAACTTCTGTAAGTTAATGACAGACACGACGTTAAATTTTAGAAATAATTCAAAATCTTATTTTCACTAAAAATATATGGTAGGTGCTTTTTACATACATTCATTAATTTGCCTCTCCACGGTATTCTAAAATTTGAAAATTCGCGTTTTCACACGAAATATAATTTCTTCTGTGGCTTTTTTATTGCGATCGTTTTTTTCTGGAAATTTGTATACAAGGTTTGATAAAAAATGCGCGAAATTTTCATTTTTATGAAATAAACCCTTTATATATATACATAGAACCGTTTAGCTTCTTTAGAGATTCTATCGCTTCAATATTAGCCACACGTTCTTATGGTTTTTGTATCTTGTTGGGACATGTTAAAAATTCTTTCCACACTTTTTATTATTTCCATCAACAAAAATCACCGAGCACATCAAAACTTGTGAATCCTTTTGAACAGACAGTAAAAAGCATATGCCTACCAAGCTGATCTCAAGATAAGTGCAGGGTAAAATATGCCAATATAATACAAATACAGTTGTGATAATCGGACTTCTACAACCTGCGAAATTAAAAATAATCCGCAAATTTTTATATCAAACCTTGTACATTGTTTCTTTTAAATACATAATTTGCATTATTCACGTTGAACTCATTAACCGTTTGGGCAAATTATTAAATATTCTAAGAGAAAAATAGCATAATTAGACATTATTACGTATGTACATACAAATAACATGAACGGATCAGGCAAAGGTCGCATGTTATTACGAAATAATGCGTTGCTGGAAGGCTATGTACATTGTGAGGTCGATATTGTTATTAAAAATACATATTTACAAATACATTTTTTACTGAGGGAAACCTATTGAACCAAAAACTGATTCTTAGATACCGAGTTATATGAATTTTTTTAATAAACATGTTTTATATACATATTTTTTACTTGAGTTATTAATATACTATGTATATAATTAAATTTAATGTCATTGAATAAGATAGAAACCTTTAAAGATAAGCAATACTTGTTTGCAAGGATAAAATAATTATAAAATTACTATTTTTATTGTGAAACATATTTTCATTTTCGGATTATTTTTAAAATATATCTGTAGTTGGTTATACAGGTGGTTGTTGATGTAATGGGAATGTAATTTTAAATGATTTTTGCGGCACGTGTCCGTCGATGGGGAAAACCTTAGGGGTTGAAGGGCGATACCCTTATTGGATCATGGAACGGCCATCTTCTTACCTGACAGAACACAAATTAAATCTAGCGTTAAACCCGCTGAAAGCCCGAAGGCTTTGTAGTGAATTGTTAACGCTACGCTGACTCTTTCTAAAAAAATGTTATAAATATCGGATCAATACCATGCTGCGACATTGTTCTCGGCTTAGGTGTTAAATGCCATAGGGTTACATATTGATCACGATGGAAATGCTAATCGCCATTAGTTCCGTGAAAATTGATAATGCGAAATACTCATCAGCTTAAATTTACATTTGAAATATCTTAATTGAATAAATAAAATGCAAAAAGCTCGGTTTTAAAAACCGCATTAGTTTTAAAAAAATATTTTTTTGAATGAATGGAATAATTGAATTTATCTGAAAAGCATATTTTTTTTCGCGAGCAATGGATATCCAGAAGGGTTTAAAAAAGGCAATTTCCCAATAATCTCAAAACAAAGGGTGATGAGCTTGCATCCAGTGCAGGGGTGAGCAACCCGCGGCCCGCGGGCCGCATGCGGCCCGCCGAGCTTTCTCGGTGCGGCCCGCCTATGATTTTACATTTTGACTTTTAAAATTCCTACAGTGTCCTGCAGACTAATTTCATGGTGTTCCTTGGTAGTTGATGAAAGCGATATTTTTGAAAGGAATCTTTGTGCAAAAGTTTTAAATATGGGCAATGTCACCACGCCTGTAATAAAACTAAATAATTTTCTCAAATCTCGAGCGTTAAACCACTGCCAACTTAAAGATTTTTTATATGATTTGAGAAGTGAATATCGTGATGTAATTTACAACACAGAGGTGCGTTGGTTGAATAAAGGTTCTATGCTTAAAATAATATATAACTTAAAAATCATATTCAATTGTTTGTGGAAATGAAAGAATATCCATTTCTCCATTTCGAAGATAAAGAATGGATGTGTGATTTTGCCTTTCTCGTCGATATAACTCAGTATTTGAATGACGTGGAGCATCGGGGAAAAGGCGGTTTATTCATAACATGTTTGATAAAATTAATGCTTTGGAAAGAAAACTAAAAATTTGGAACAACGATCTGATGTTAAATACCACCAAATACCAATAAATACCGATAAATACCAATAAATAACAATAAATAACAATAAATACCAATAAATACCAATAAATACCAATAAATACCAAATACCAATAAATACCGATAAATACCAATAAATAACAATAAATAACAATAAATACCAATAAATACCAATAAATACCAATAAATGCGATAAATGCAATAAATGCCAATAAATGGCAATAAATGCTAATGAAATACCAACAAATAACAATAAATGCCACTAAATAATAATTAATAACAATAAATACGCAAGTACCAGTAAATGCCACAGTTAATGCACTGAAATGCCAATGATACCAATAAATGCTAATAAATAATGGCCAAATGCCAATATAAATGCTAATAAATAACAATGAAATAGCAATAAAATAACAATAAATAACAATAAATAACAATAAATAGCAATAAAATAACAATAAAATAACAATGAAGTAACAATGAAATAACAATGAAGTAACCAAATGAAGTAACAATGAAACAATGAAAGCAATGATATCAATAAGTAACAATAAATGCCACCAAATAACCAATTATGTAACAATGAGCTATAAATGCCGCAAATAACAGAGTTTTGGAAGAAAAATGTAAGAGATGGATTATTTTTCCTCTGGTTAAAGATAAAATACATTTTATGCTCAGATTCAAGTATCAGTCTTAAAGGAATATAATATTAAACGGCATTATGAGACAAAACATGAAACATATTATAAAAACATTCAAGGCCAAATGCGAAAGGATCAAATTAATCAATTCGAAAAAAAATTACAACAGCAGCAAAACATCTTCAAACTTAAAAGTTTTTCATCAGATTTAGCAGTGAAAGCTAGTTATACTGTTAGTCAAATTTTAGCTAAGAAGATGAAACTATTTGCTGATGGTGAGATGATTAAGGAATATATAACTGATGTTGCAGAGATAGCTTTTCCTGATAAAGGACATTATTCCAAAATCAGTTTGTCAAGATTTACAATTGGAAGAGAAGAATTGAAGACCTGTCCCAAAACAAAATTGCAACTTTAAAGAGTGAACGCATTAAACAATTTGAATGGTGTTCCTTGGCGCCCGGTCGTGATATCAGTAGTCATGTCAGTATAAACTGGGTTCATTGTTTCCAATGAAAGGAACTACAACAAGTAAGTGCTGCACTGAATTAAAATCGATGTTGAAAAAATTATCAATTCCATTGGATAAAATTGTCGGCATATCAACCGATGGGTGATCAAGTGATGACAAGCATGAACGTGGGAGTCGCTGGAACGTTATTTAATGTTGTTAAAAACTTAACTGGGAGAGAAATATTTGTTAATCATTGCATAATTCACCAACAGAATCTTTGCACAAAATTTTTATGTAATTCTTATGAATGAATGATTATTCTTATGATTTTTTTTATGTAATTCTTATGAATAATTTTTATGAATGTCTTAAACGTGAAACTTCAGGAAAAGGGCCAGTTTATTCATAACATGTTTAATAAAATTAATGCTTTTGAAAAAAAACAAAAAAATTGGAACAACAATCTGTTATTAAACAACATGTCACATTTTACACATCTAAGACAAGAAAATCCTTCAGAAACCCAAAAATTTGCCCTGCATTTATAAAAATTAGTAACGGAATTTGAGTCGCGATTTAACATATTTAGATAAGAAAAAAACACTTTTAGTTTTAATATATTTTCTTCATCATTTAATATAGAAGTGGAAACAGTTCCAGATGAGTTACAAATGGAATTAATAGATTTACAAAACGACACGGATTTAAGAAATAGAGTTATTACCAATGTTGGTATACATAATTTCTATCAAAATTACATGAATTTAGAAAATTCCCACGATTGACCGCTCATGCAAAGCAAATAATGTCACTTTTTGGAAGTACTTATGTTTGCGAACAATTATTTTCCGCAATGAAAATAATTAAAAGCGATCATTGATCGAGATTAAATGATGTACGTTTAGAAAGCTGCGTACGAGTTGCTGTGTCTTCTATATCAGCAAATAAAGACCAATTGATGGCAAAGAAGCAATGCCAAATTTCTCATTAATTTAACCTTTTTCTTATAAATCTTACGCCGTTTTTTTTATAGTATTTTTTTATGTAATTTTATATTTTTTGTTGTTGTTGTTTTTTTTTTTAGATACATTGAGTTCTTTATTTTTGTATTATTATAATTTTTTTACGTGCGGCCCGCGCAACATTTTTAAATTTGTAAATGGCCCGTTGTAAAAAAAGGTTGCTCACCCCTGATCTAGTGTTACAAAAGGAGCAATTCATTTTTTACAAAAGAGGGAATTATTGAAGAAAAATTTATATATAACTGACCACATCATTCGTGGACCATAGTATCGCTTTTTTGAGACCATCGTCGAGGAAAAGTGAAAGGTAAACGGTGGTTGGGACGAAAAAAGCTTTCGTAAAAAAACATTCACCATTAGACTGAATTGAGAGTTTAAGAATTCTTGCCGCTCTCCAAAAATGCAAGTAGATCGCTTACGTCTGAGAACTGACAAGTCGCCTGAAGAAGAAGAATGCCGATGAAACCGGATTATACTAATAAACTTATTTATACAAATCTTAAGAAACTGCTGGTGGTTACAAGGTAGCAAAGATCGGGTGACGAAATTATTAAACGCATTCAACGATAAACGATCAACACGATCAACCGAGTTCTCTACCCAAGATCATTGAATGGTGGCCTTATTATTTTATATTAGGCAACTAATATTTTAGAGGCCCTTCAGAAAAGAAAACCTAGATGTGGAATGCAAAAGAAGTACCAATATTTTTTTTCTTCTAGTCCTAATTTCCGTCTGATTTTAGTGAGTTTTAAATTTCGTTTTGCTTTAACTTTCCTAATTTTTTTAAAGATGAGACCCCTAATATTAAGAGGACCGGGTCAGCTGCCCCCCTATCCCCCCATAGTCCCTGACTGCATGCACTATAGCCCTTTGCATTGTTGGGCTAACAAGAAGGCTTGGGACGACGACATACATTTTTAAAGAATGATTTTATAAAAATTTGTTTCAGAAACCAACCGCGTCGTCCGAAGGGGGTCTATTTATAAAATTTTAATTTCAAGATAAGATATTGATGTAATGTTCAACAATATCTTGGGGTTTTTTTTAAATGAATTATTCTAAGAATAAAAATAGTTATTCATGATATTGTGGATTTTTCTACTAATCAATATAACGCGTAAATGACAAGTGCACTCGCCGATGTCCCGTCGCAGACTCAGGTCACACCGACCGCCAAATTCTGGCGGCACGTGTCACTAGTATACGAATCAATCACACTTGGCATATCGTACATAATGCGAGCGAGAAAAAACATCACGCCCGTGGCTACAACAGGAGCGAATATTGTTGTTTTTTTTTTTCGCAATTGCGCAATTGAATCGAGTGTTGTCGCTTACGGCTGGCGACCTGACCCGTATTCGAAGAGTCAAGAAAACCTAACGACTGTCACAGTCCTGACATCAGAATTGAGACGGACGTGACTCTGCTGGAGATCGCGTAGTGTCCTCCAGGTGGCAAAGATCCGCCTCAGGGTTAGGAAGGCCATTTAAATAATAATAATAAATAAAATTGCGGCAAATAAAGGTCAATGATTATTTATATCATTTATTCTTTAGACTTTTTTATTAATATTTTTTTCCAAATCGGCACGGCTAGGTTTAATTACTTTTGCTTTTAGATAAAGCGCCTGGTCATCCATATAATATACAACATCCTAATGTTAATATTGTGTTTTATTACCAAATAATTTTTAGATAATCTAAATATTAAATCAGGGATCATTTCAACCTATAAATTATTATTACATTAAACATCAAACAATATTGTTTCAAGATATTTTGACGATGGTTGATAAAGACTGAGCCAACAATTCCATAAATTTGAAAAAAATATATTTTAAATTATCATGTTTTCGTTTCCCATGTATCCCATGAGCGTATCCCATGTTTCGAGTATATCCCATGTCGAGCATATCCCATGTCGAGCATATCCCATGTTTGTGTATGAGCTCCATGTCTTTTTTGCGCGGTTTTCATTTACGCGACTTTTTTATGGAGCGTATCTACTGCGTAAATCTAGGGATGGGTTTATTAACAAAACATGTTTTCATATTGAAAATTAAACTGCGAGTTCATTTTATATAGTTTCAAAGGTAGATCGTTAGAAACAAGTACACCTAAGGGTCAAGTTTATACTGGCAACTGTTTATATTATACATCTTTATCTGTTTATGGTTGTATATATATATATATGAATATAGCTTGATTGTTCGGTGGTGTTCAAATTATTCAGCTGAATAATTACCGTCTATATAACTCAAATTAATTACACGCAATGGAGCATTGTTACTCGAGTACATATGTATGTAATTCACATGACGTTTATTAGAGAGTGGTTGGTCTCACTAATTTTCGAACCCGAAATAATACGAATTCGTTACCGCTTAGCGGGCGCGTAATTGAGTTGATCAAGTTTAAGGCGTTAATGGTCGAACCCTAAATTAACTCGCCAAGCATGTTGGGTCAATTAAAAGTTCTTGGTATTCTCTCCTCTGTGTACTGAAATTTAATAATTTGCCGAAGGAAAATCCACAAATCTCCAAAGGGTGTATGTACGATGTAGAAATTACAACCCGATCGGATTTCCTTATTGAAAAATAAATTTATTTTGGTATCGCAAAATTGATTATGATTTTCATAAACATACAAAACAATTAAAATTTATATCAGATTTTTAAAAAAACATATTTTTGTACTTTGATTAAACAAGATAAACAACTATTTAAATTACAACGGTATATAAAAAGCAATTCATATAAATTTTCAAATAATTTATATTAAATTGAAGTGATTATATATAAAATTCTTAATTACATCAGATGTTAATTACGGTTAGTCGGAATTTAAATATTTACAAAAAAAAACTCTCCTTTGTCTCGGTTGATATCGAGTGAAGGGTTTTATAAAAGATTAAATATGGGTTTACAAAGGAACATTGTTTTATAATGCGGAGATTAAATTGGATTCCTTTCATAAGAGAATTTTATCCCTTTACATATGTATACACAGAGTATTGAAATAGCATAAATAATAATTGATATGAAATAATCGTTGATTTGAATACATATTTTCGAAACAAATGAATTATTCATTCGTTTATTTTCAGAACGTAAAAATAAACAATTTGAAGAGCGTTTATTTATTCAAATTTTATCTACAATTAAAATAATCTGGTTTAGAACCGTGTAAGTTCATGAATATTATCAGTAATAGCAATATTTTAATTATTTTAATAAAATTTGGGTAACATATGTTTTAGATTTCGGTATAAACACGCATTCAGGGAAAGGAGTGGTTTGCAGATTTAAGGTGATTAATCATTTCCAAGTCTACTCATTCTGAGTCCATACAATTTTCAATATTTTTCAAAAAACATAAAGTTATTAAATAAATTTCGTAAATGTAATAATTATATATTTACATTTTTAAACCACCATAAATTTACTATTTTGGATGATTTTTCTAAATTTTCCATTTTATTTCTCTCATTTAGAAAATATCGCAGGAATCGTTGTTATCCATGATTGTGATTTATGCAAATGTATTCATTTTGTATACGCTAATGTACATGCGAGAATTTTTAGTTTATTTTTATAGTAGGGTAATAAAATGTGAAACTTTTAAAATATACTTTTGCCAAAAGCATATTGCTGTAATGGCACGCCAAAATAATTAGATTCTTACTTTTTGGCTTCGCAAAATTGAATTGGCTTCCCTGCCAGCACCCTAACTCAAAGAGGAGATACGAAAAGGTAATTCAAGCCCAACTGTGGTACATTGCGCAGACAGCAAAGTGATTTTGATGAAAGTAAAATAATTTTGTCCAAATGAATTTAAGACACCATTACTGCGGCCTTGGCAGAGGCCTTTGTCATTAGACCTGCGCGGTTGTCGACAATGTCGTTAAAAAAACAGCCCCTAAACTAAATTACATTATAAAACTTATTACGTCACGGGTCCAGGAAACTTTGGGCCCGAACTGGGGTAAAATTCCAAAGAATAAATTCGATCAGGGCCCTGGGATTCCTCGCTCATATTTCATTTGTTTACTTCTGTGTCGGGGTTCAACATAAACGAATTATGCTGTAGTGTATGTCAAGAAAATTTAATAAAGTAACATCTGGCTCCATCACGTTGATCAAATCTATTAAAAATGTCGATTTAGTTCACATTTTTAATATTAAAATTTAGTATACAAGATTTTGTTATAAAATGCCATTCAAATTTATAAAAAATATAAACTGAGTTTTTCCATAATTGGATCAATCTTACTAGGTTTCTATATGCACGATCTGGTTACTTTATGTCGGATATGTATTTGTATAAAATATGAAAAGTGAAATATAATGCAAGTTCTAATATAATTAATATGTTGTAATAAATGCAAACAAAACTCTACTATTTATTAAAAAAAATATTAGATTATTTTTGATGGAATTTGTGTATACTTTTGCTTGATTTTTGAGTTAAACAATTTTACTGTCGACAAATATATACGCGAAATACCTAGGGGAAATTTATTATCAACGGGATATGTACTTAATCCAATTTTCACGCGAAACTTCAAGTTGTTCACCTCGAGTGTATTATTGGTGTTATTGAGTTACAGCGAGGGGAAATCACAGGTGTATTTTATATAAATGTATTGCAAACTAGCAAACAGTTTTAAAATATATTAGTTTATTCGAAAAATATTGTCGTTTTTAAATATCTTTGAGGTTGGCGGTAAGTTATGCTAACCCTGTATCACCGTGGGTGATTCATTAAATATCGATTAGTTAACATCTCGGCTATTTATTCATCAGAAAAATTAAATATTATCATTCTGAAAGCTAAACATAAATTTTAACATATATTTTATACGAAAAACATATTATTTCAAATAAAATTCAAGTAAAATATACATATACAGTAGAAATATAACTGCTGGAGTAAGATTATCCCCATTCACCATTAACCACTTCATGCGCGAATTATTTTTGCCAAAACGTTCCAAATAATGCATTTTTTTTAAATGTTAAATTGAAGCATATAATTATTATAAAACATAAAAATGATTTTATATTTTTTTCAACCCTTTTCGGTCCATTTAAAGTCCTAAATTGCATTGAAAATCTATTATCAGGCTATAGCAATATATTAATGCAATTGGAATAAAATAAGCTAGAGAGTGATCCTTTCATAATTGACGAGAAGATACAATAATAAAACTGTGATTTATTTGAGCATCTGGTTTCACACGAATACGCGTGAGCTCGGAAATTGGAACGCTTCTGCTTGACGCGTGTACGCGTCAACGCGCATGAAGTGGTTAAAGACCTGTAAAAACGCCATTTTTATACAATTTGGTGATTGGAGATGAGATAATATTTTTTAAATGAGAGATTAAAATAAAAAAAATATTAATTAATACCTTTTTATTGTCTCGAAATATTTTATTTATTATTATTAAGACAAAAATATAATTTCGGGAGAACATGGCATGTTAATTGTGTTTAAAAATGAATACATTGTCGTCTTCGATTTCACAAGACTCGAGTGTGAACAATTGTGATTGATTATGATATTAAAACCTGCCCTTATTTTGTTTTTTAGCTGTGTTAACTATCCGAGTAAATTATAGAGCATGCTTCGATAATGTCCAAAATTGCGTCATTAACGGTTCTGCACAGTGATCGTCTACTTTTATTAAAAATCACTTGTGCGTCTCCCCACAGAGTCCTTTGAAGATTCTCTGCTGAGAGGATTCAGCCGGAATTGTTTTTAATGTTAATAAATTGGCGCTCGTCGATTTGGAGAAGGATCGCCTCCGATCTTCTGTCCTGGAGATGTTAAAGGAAAATAATTTAACTAGAATAATTTGTCAGATGGTAGAGTTTGATTATCTGAATCCACTATTCATAATTTCTAAAAGACATCAATATGACTTATGGATTTCGCATGAAGAGCGACAGAAAAAACGCCATTTTACACCACTTGGGATGAAAACTGTGCGTTTTATGATATTCATCCACACAAAACAACAGTTGCCAAAGAGTAAGTAGCTCTTTTGTGAAATGTAGGGTATATTACAAGAATCTTCAATCTGTAATAATAAAAACAATCATAGTCATATTAAGAAAAGAGAGAATGATTAAAATAATAATCATGAATTCAAGAAGAAAAGAGAAGGTCAAGTTCTTATGAAACCTGCTGACATGCTGCTTAACTTATGATGTTGAAATTCGAGAATTTAGAATCTAAGTTATTTCATTCTCTCCACAATATCCTTTCCAATTATCATTTTTTTAGAGACTATAAAGTTATTTTGGTGAAAAAATCAATGTAAAATTGACGACTGACATTAAACTTTTTTAAATATCAAAATCTAGACAGGTGACTAATTGTCGTATTTAGCAAGGAAAATTACCTATTAATTTATTTATGAATATAATAAAACTCACACTTAATTGTCAGAAAATGGTCATTATTTTCCATTTATTATTGTGCCTTTCTATGGAATTTAAATGTAGCCTCGTAATGAATTTGGATTGAAGTAATACAACGATAATGAAATATCATCAGAGAAGATGAGAATAAAGTTAATTGAGATTATTAGGCTGAAATTTCTCTTCTCATTAGCTTGAGCAAATATATGATGAGCGCGGGGGTTGAAAATTTACATAAGCATACCAAATTCTGCGGAATATCAGAATATGCCAATCATTTTCGATATCAGTTTAGAGAGGTGTCTTATCTCAGTAATTATGTAATATATGTAATTGTGGTATAGACTGAAAATCGACTGAAATTTAATTATACGTTATATAAATTTTCGCAATATTGTCGTGTCAAAGGGTACTGGAAGTTTAGAATATAAAAAAAATACCGCAGCAATAAGACATAGAGAATGTCGCCGTGTTAAATATAGCAATTTGAACCTTTTGTTCCACGTGGCTTTTCGGGTTTATTTCTTTCGGACGGGTGACACTTGTTAAAGGTTGCCGTTATGTCAAGGTTTACGACTGGAACATGACACAGCCACTGATTTACTATTAGATATCGTGTTTAAAAAACTAATTTAAAAATATAGTGCATCGTTCTGTTAGTGTTGTATAATAGTTTGGTTCCTGTGTTATTTAACAACAGAAACGGCCAATGAATTTATGCATAATTAATGAGGATTAGTGATTTCATGCTCAATCTGGAATCACCGGAAATAATTAATATCGTGGTAAATTGTTAAAGGAGGATGTTATAGACAGCTAATTATCAAGTTTTAGGATATCGATGTTATACGCATGTATAATATATTGATTTTCGAATTGTATAGATGTTTTAATAAATTACATACTTTAGCAACATAAGTAATGTTATATTTTGGTCATTAGCATCGAATACTTAGTTTTTACCATGATTCTGGGAATATTAATCATTGAAATAAAACAATGGGTGCGGCAACTATGTACACGGTTAATATGAATATGAAGGTGGTGAGACATTCATATATTAGGAGAGGGGAGAATGAATAAAAAAGACGAATATCAATTTATGATTAATAAAATGAATCGTTTTAATATTTAAATATTTCAGTGAATAATTGATATAGATAATTTATTCTTCATCAATATCTAGACGTACTATTCTAAAAAAAATATTATTCTAAGAATTAAAATGGTTATTTATGATAAGCTTGAAAATTTGGTCGATATTTTGGATTTTTCTACTAATCAATATGTCATGTAAATGACAAGCGCACTCGGCGATGTTCCGCCGCAGACTGAGGACGCGCCGCCGGTAGACCGACCGTAAAATTTTCGCGGCACGTGTCACCAGTATACGTTTGACTCGCACTTGACACATCTTACCGAACGCGAGCGACAAAAATCATCGCGCCCGTGGCTACAGAAGCGAATATTATTGTTTTCATTTTTTTTCGCATTACGAACAATAAAAGTCAATCATTATTTATAATTGAATTCTTTAGACTTTTTAGACAAATACAAAATGTTTTTGGTAATTATATTATAAGATTTATTCAAGAAAAATCAAATCTTGGGGTCCCAAATAGACAGACCATCGGCACGGCTAGGCTAGAACTAACGCGTCAGTCATATTTTATTGTTCCCACGTTCCTAGTTCACACCTGATCAGGCCATCTTTTCTTCCTCCAGTTTGGTGTTTGAAAAAACTAAGGATTCTTCATAGTATATTTTTTTATAAATTATTTATTATAACTGTTTATAGGTACCGAAAGAAGAATTTGTCGTGAAATGGCAATTTATGTTTTTAAAATAAATCAAATATTTAATTAGTTTTTAATATTTGTTCTGACGCAAATGTTTCGTAATAAACATTATTAAAAAAACACGACTCACTAAAATGTGAAATAAACGAAAAGGTGATATTTTCAACGTGGATGGTACACGTGGGCATAAAGCAATCTTAAAGTGTCACCGACAATGGTGTCAAAACCAGATATTTAGAAAACAGATATGAAGCAAATTACTCGACATTCTATTGTGGAATAAACATCCCGATAACAACTATTTAACCCTTCAAGCGCAGTAAGATTCTTTTGGAGTATTAAATTTAAGAGACTATTAGATTTAGTCGTAAGCTTTTAGGCACTGTGCATATCGTATTATCTAAGTTATATGCCAGCTTTAGCGTCCATTGTGACCCAGTTTCAGTGCACTCAGTTCCATAGGAATTTAACATCGCCTTAAGAGGAATAATTTTACGATGAAATTGAATTCTATCAGCAATGTCGGAAACTAGTTCATAGAGTTCGCTCTCTATTTTGCATTGTTGTGGCCATATACGATTTTTTTTTATAAAATAATCTTCATAACTTGAAGTATATATAATACACCCTTGTCAGTTATTCTTTATGCCGTTATTATCACAACACCTCAATTAAATTTTCAGCGATACGTTAATTGACGTGTCGTTGATTAAAGCGCCTTTTAGAGCAAAGGACGTGTTAACTATTCATCTCAGCACTTTTGCGCCTTTTCGCATTTTCCTTTAAACCAGTTTTCGTAAATATTATCATGGGACGTTACATTATTTCTCTCTTTACATAATTTTCAGTATTCAAATATCGAACGTCTATTAAATATAATTACGTTTTTTAAATAAAATAATACATTTCGTTGGTTGATCTATATCACCATCTATATAACTCATTAATATTTATCACAATATCGGCATCGGAATTTTCTATATATCTTAGAAATACCTTCATAAAAATAGATCAAGTGAAAACACCGATATTACTCTTTGGATCACGTTTTTCATTTCTGAACGCTTGTCGTATAATCGAAGGGATGAAGTCGTTTCGTCAGGTAGAGTTTCATCAAACGACCCTTATGTCGGACCATTCAAACGCCAATTTATTTCTTTTTGTTGTGTATGGTTGCAATTTTATTTATATAAATGAGGAAAACGATTTTTAAACATTCCATTGTTGAAAAATGGCCGAGCGATCGCAAAGAAAATAGGCACGTGAAAATGTTGAAACAATTTGATGGCATCTATAATATATTTTTTTAATACAATTTATTGTATGGTGGAATAAGGGCCACGTTTCGGATTTATGTAAATTTTGCATGCGATATATTACACGATATACAATATTTCACAATACATAATTATGCTCGAGTGATTTAGCCTTTGTGAGATTGTTATCCCAATTTTTTAAACGATGGAAAATTTATATATTTTTTATTTATTAAATTATTATATCTAAATAATAAATAAATTCTGTATTTGAAGTATTTTATATAAGATTATACATAAAATTTTCATGCGTTGGTAATTATATTCAATAAATTTGAAATTGATATTCATGCTTACTCACACCTCCAGGGAAACATTTTTATTTAATTTTCCGTCTCCAGAAAAATATTTTTCAGAAAAGTTATTACTAAATATAATATTTTCCATTCGTGTGATTTTCACATTTTAGTAACACATTTTTCATGTGATTATATATATATTATTATGATCTATGTATATATAATAATATAAATATTTTTATGTAGGGTGAATTCCACGTATGCGTATTTATTTGGATCTTGCGATTTATTCCTATATTGGAGTCGATTACGGGATAAACGTAACAAATATAAAGGTGTCAAGGCATTACCGTCGACTTTTTAAGATACACGTGACCTTCACATGATGGATTTTCAACGACGGTATGAGTAAGAAAATAGTCGCATTGTTCGGGTGAATAATGAAACTCTTGCGAGTCCTCCGAGACGTGGAGCCCGAGTCACGTACTACGCAAAATGTTTTTCACACAGTCCCTAGAATAAGTTGGGCGGAATAAATTTGTGTGGTGAAAATAAAAACACTCTAAAAATATATGCTAATGTTTTTTAAATCCAGCTTCCGTATTTCTTGCGAATGAGCCATTTATAGCACGCGCTATCGCCGCTGTGTAAACATAATTAAATCAGAGAAGGCTGGATAAGAATGTTTACGATTAATATAAATTTATTTACCTAATGCAATATCGAACTTTTCTATTAAATAATCTAAATATAAATTAAATTTATTATAAATTCAGATAAAAACATTGCTTATAAAAATCTTATACACCAACTAAAATAAAAAAATGAGTGATTCATGATTGTTTAATAATTTCATGACAATATTTTTTAATACAACTTATTAATCGATTTCGCACAAGAAATTTTCATCCTTTCAAAAAGAGATTGGTAAATAGTTGATAATAAGTAAATTATGTAAATTATAATGTAATCTTTGTAATCCAACTAGATACAATAACAAAAAGTGAATCGTCTTTATCAAATTTAATGTCATGGTATAAAATATTAGTGGAACGGAAGATTCATTTATATCGACTTGATTATCCTCAATTCTCTATCGCATAGAGATTGATTAGCATCGTAATAAAAGAAACATACAAATATGAGACGAGTATTTCTTTATGTATTTCACGTGTAGCAATTTTTCGCCACATATAAATTCCGTGTGGTACTACATATTGCTGACATTTTAATATAAACAAAAATATATTACAAGCTTCGATGTAAAATGCGATATTCAAATTATGTAATCTTATATAATATATTTTTTTAATAACACGCCGTCCATTAAAACTATTCGGGTCGTATTTTTCGGGCGTAATTTGCATAAAGGTCGCAACGACCTCAAAATTTTTCGTGTTTGCTTATTTTTTTTCGTCAACCGCAAATAATTGAAAATTCGTCGGCGATTAATTTGCACATCTGACGATGAAGTTAGGCCTTTGTCATGTTTTCGCCGTAGAGCAGAGGATTCTATAAATAAACGAAGTTCTCTAATCGATTCCATTTAGATGTAAACACTTTTTTTTTCTTTCAATACTTTGGTTTCGGGGTAGATTTATTTTAAGACGCTATCGTTTACAATTGTAAAGAAAATGCTGATTCTAAACCGAAAATAGAATTGCTTTTGCGTGGCAAACACTTGATGGTTTTCTGATTTTATACCGCGTGAGTGGAATATTTCAGATAATGACCGTGATTCCATTAGGTAGAAAGCTTTTACCGAACCTTTCGCTATTTTTTAAATCGCTTGTAAGCGATATTGCAGTTGGATCGAGGTATAAATTTACCTCGGTTCTTAATACGTGCACTTTAATGCATCAATCCAAGAGATTGAAATATTCCATTAGACTACTCACATTAGCTAAATTTTAAAATTGATCTTATATAATTTTGTATATACATATTTTATTTCATCATTGAAATATATTAATTTCGCATATTTTTTTCAAAGATATTCAAAAGATTTTGAATATGTTTTTGTCAGGAAAACGCCATATTATTTTATATCAACGTACGAAGCAAATGGGCTACATAAAATGTTGATATCGTAGCTAGCATACTGCATGCTTTTTGATATTGAAAAGAAAATGCCCCGTGAAAATATCTTAATAAATTTTTATATAGAAACGTAGTTTGTACTTAATATATTTAATAAATATACGACATATTGAAAAAATCTATGGGATTAAAGTATCATTTCAAAGGCTATTTATTCAACTTCTCTAAAACAATTTATATTGCTTAAAAGAATATTTTTATTAATGATCAGCACGAATGGACGCATGATTTATTATCACCTGCGATTTATTCGGGGCATATAAAACGCCGACATGTGGAAGTAAAATAAATTGAGAGTATTTTTTATCATGTTTTGGAGCCTGAGGGAAGCATATGGGTAGACTTTTAATTAAAACGCGGAATGATCGCCATTCGATTGGTTTGAAATATTTTGTTTTTACTACTGTCTAAAATTTAAACCGGGTTTGAATGTTGTGAGAGGCTGGTCGGTCGGTTAGGGGCAGGCGGGCGAGATGCTTTAGGGAGAATTTCCCAACCCATTGACAATCTCCCCGGGGAGAATGAGGGGGAGCTTGTGAATGGGCCGTCAGAGGGGTTGGAAGACCGCCAGGGGTAGGGGGCAGGCCTTTGACGGCGAAGGGTTGGGCCCTGGAGTCGCCCACGCCATCCTCGCCGATGGCGTCACAGCAAAGCCCAACACGCACTTTGTATGTATCGATCATGCTCTTGACAAACTTTTGGCAGATGATAGTAGAGTAGAAACTCTCATATTACGAAGTGGAAACTTGTTGAAGATCCATATGTATATGTACATACATATAACATATCTCATATATATTAAATAGAACAACGGTCTACGATTCCTGAATCAAATTCATTCATAAATTTACAATTCTTGAGAGTTATTCATTTTGCAATATAAGACAAACCGTTTGATTTTTGTCAGGTATGAACATTTTTTGTATCGTCAAACAAAAATCATTGGATATAAAGATTGTATCCTCTCAGCTCATACTGCATTTCATAATCAAGAGTTTTATGATAATATCGTATATCTAATAAATAGTAATTTAGTATGTAATTTTTATAAAAATATAAATGTACAGAAAATTCACTACTATCATGAATGTTTAATAATAAATATATATTATACAAAATATTGCTTATTTAATTTATTATTCAAGATTATTTTAAATTAACTTAATTTAGAAAATATATATAATTAAAGCTCTTCATTTATTCGAGATGTAAAAAATCTTTCTCATCTTGTTTAAAAGAAAACTTTATAAAGGCAGACAAGAAACCTTTTAGTCGAAATGTGATGGTTCACTTTAGGTCTAATTTCATACACACACCATTTCCTTTGAATCAGACTTGCACCTAACATAATTAACTAAATTCTGTTTTCACATCGTTGCTTTAAAAACTTTAGCAATTAGTTTCAACTCTCGCGATAACGGCTATGAAAATTTATGGCGAAATTGCGCTTTTTATTTATTTTTATGAATTATGGCTTCACCGTATCCATATATAGAATATAGGTCGCGGTTGCAAATATTTTTTACGAATTGTACGATTTTTTCATGTAACTGATTGAAAAGAGTTTCATGATAATAAAAAAAAATGTACAATCCAATATTTTATTCATCGTATGATATAATAGAGCTTTTATGCGAATTATTATTCATTATTACTAACATTATAAACGAATATATTGAAAAATTTCCTTGAATTCTTCAAAGTCACCGAATTAAGCTTTTAAACTTTTTAAATTAAGACTTTTCTCTCTTATTATCTTGACGATATTTCAATTTTAAATTGTCACGTGTATCTCCAACCCGAAAAATAATATTTCACAACTGTTGCTAAATAAACAGCCGGTCTTAAAATTATTATGCGTAATATGTAAATACGGTTTAATTAATTGTATTTCATTTTATCCTTAGACTCAATATTGCTGAATTATTTTTAATTAATTACATGCACAAACCAGAAATACGTTTTCAATTTCCAATAGCGGATGTGATAAACGTATATGTATTCGTCACTAGAGCATTAATTTGCAGAAGCATTTCCAACTTCCTGCACTCGATATTGCATCCGCTAAAAATAAAATGACTCTCATATGGCGATATAGATACACGTAGTAAATAAATAAATATATGTATGAAAATTTTGCGTAGAAAACGACTTAAGATCTAATAATATACAGGAAATATTACATATAATGGAGATCCATAATATCATCCATTACCATGACCTATTTCTAAAATTATTTGAAATTTATATTACATACATCAAAAGGGTACTTATGATTCGTTCTTGTGTATCAGTTAAAGTTTCTTCTTGAAAGGTAATTTGGAACAGTAATACGAGTTTTGTTTACGAAAACAAGTAATACGTCGTGGTTGTCTAGTCGTAAAACGAATGTATTCATTCCGCTGGGAGTATATCTAATTTGCCTTTCATTTTATAATAATTAAATAATACGGTAGATTCTACTTAATTACAATACATGGGGTCCAAAATGTGCAATACTGGAAAAATAATACGCATTTCTAAACTTGAATTATTAAAAAAAAAAATTATACCAGAAAATAATATGCATTTATAAAGTATATATATATATAGAGATATGAAAAATAAAAGAGAAGACTCTTTTATTTAACTTATAAATAATTATTTATTGAAATACAAACATTTATTTCCATTTAAAATACACTGTCTCAATTAAAAAAGTATCGTGTGCTAGATAACTGTAGTAAATTGCTATAAGTTCCTTCATTTGGATTCTGTTCCTTGGGATTTGGCCTAAATAACAGGCTAATCCGATAAACCGGCGGCGCATTTAAGTGGAATCTGCCGTACTCTGAAATTAAATTTTAATATTATAAAATTGTCAATTTTCAGATTTAAATATGGGGTGTTATTTGATGATACTGCTTGTGGCAGCTGGAGTGATGACGGCTCATAAGAGTTTCGTTGATCCTGCTGCACTACCACATGCCCAAAATGAGCAAGGTGAGTTGACAAATATTATATTTTAAATTATTAATATTTAGATGTGTAAAGTTAAGTATTTAAATTAATAAATGTCAAATATTTCAATTCATTTA
The DNA here is from genome assembly GCA_022495035.1 of Philopotamus ludificatus. Taxonomy (NCBI): domain Eukaryota; kingdom Metazoa; phylum Arthropoda; class Insecta; order Trichoptera; family Philopotamidae; genus Philopotamus; species Philopotamus ludificatus. The sequence goes on along the minus strand of JAGXCT010036158.1, from coordinate 20,446 downwards.
TCAACATTGAATCGTAGTGTGCTTTTTTGAAAAAAGCTTTAGAACCATTCCGTATCTGCATATTCATATCCAGATTGAGAGAATGCATGATGCACATTCAGTCACGAATAAAAATGTAAATGTCGGTTTGATATCACTTTACTTGAATAGAAAACCATCCCCTCGTGGCAAGTCTGAAATTGAAAATTCTCGCATTTCCATTTTCCCATTGTTAACATTCATCAACCCGATGTGACGTAACTATAGTAAATATATTCTAGCTTTATAATTTTATCTATGTCAGGTGTGATTCTTATTTTTTTATTATTCAGGATAGAATAGTGTAATCACAATAAATGAATGTAGAAATGAAAATAAAATTTTAAGCACGATTTTACATTTCATCTTTGAATAATTTGAATGATTGCGATTCAATATTGAATGTAATCAAACTAAATTGATGAAGTTCAATACAGAAATCACAATTCTCCGAGAACAATCAATAGCATTAGGCGAACATTGTGAGATATCTTTGATCCAATTACTTGCAAATTGGGCATCTCTAGGAAATGATAGCATCTTACCGCAGAAACCATTGAAAATACATTAAATACCAAAGCGATAACGATATTAAGAAATTATAATATAATTAAAAGAGCAGGACATCAAAGCCAAATTAATATTTTGAAAATAAAATTAGAGTGTAGAAATTTTCCGTAGATCGTATAAGAGCACGGTGTTATAATTAATTCAACGTAATAAAAAAAGTTCACCTTTTTAAATTTACCGAACAAACTTGCCGAGATTGGAAATTTAAGCAGGAAAAGTTAACCCTTTCACATGTTGACGGATCTTATTTAAAATTAAGTGTTTGTATAAGCTTTAGAATTTATTAAATAAACACCGAAATTCGCTATCCCGCATATAAATCTACCTGCGTAAGATTTGGTAAAATTGAAATATTATACTTGCTGATTTTTTCAAAACCCTATTTAAAATATTAATGGAATTGTTAATAGATGATATTCAGATTAGCACTGGATAATTTTTTAATATAAAAACTTTTGTACTTTTCGCAGAATATCGTCGTAATATATTTGAGGAAAAGATTTTAGAATTCCAAATCGTTACACGTGTCGCTCGGCTTCTTATGGATTGAAAGTATTACCGAGTGTCTGCGAGATAAGAAATGGATAAGGGAGACGGCTTTGGACAAAAATGGATATCGTATATTCAAATCATTATCCATTCTACCAAATTTAGATCTTTTTTTATATTACGGAGAATGTAAAATATTTTCAACGTTCTGGCATAATGGGGGTATACTTCGTTTTTAAACATTACATAATTTCAACTAATTTTATGCGACGTTTCTTATTTCACGCATAATTATCAGATACAATTTTGCACATACATTATGAAACTTTATACTTGTAATATATCGCATGACGCAATTCACGATGTATTCATGAACCAGGGCAGGCGGAGTGTTTCATGAAATAATTATAAGGTGCTTGCTTGCAATCTGGAATATTTATTCATCGTTTTCTCACTCAGTTGCTCGTTGAGAAAATGTTCCTGCTCCCTGATCTATATACGCACATTGTAGTTTTCACGTTATGACGTGTATACTCACACCCTCGATCTTAGTTTTCAGCACAAACGTGCTCTCGAAGTATCATCTATATCCACACAGCGGACATTTATGCATATTATTTTATATTCAAATTCCAGTCACGTTGTTGATTATCCGGAAGGATTAATGATTCAGTTTTAACGAACCGAATAACGACCTCCATCGCCACAGCGAGATTAATGTGAATCGCTGATTAAACAAAAAAAATGACAGAGATGAATTTTAAGCTTTAAGATTTTTTAAAATGATTGGAAAAAATTTTCAAAAAATATATTTGAATGTTTAAGGTAAATAAATCATTAAATTCAATAAATAAATTGACATACATTCATAATTAATGTTCAGTTATTAAGGGATAGATAAACGACATTGTAGATGGATCAATGTATAATACCAATATTATTTTACACAATTAATCGGAATAAACAACTATTTATCGTGTAAATAGAATATATTGAGTAATATCATAAAGATACGACGTTCCTTACTGAAACTATTGTAATAATAATAAAATAAATATTAGATGTATCTTACAAGATCATAAAATAATAAAATTTACTGTTATTACGTATTTTCACGATACATAATTGATATGGTAGAAAAATTGATTTTTATTCCTGTCATATAAAAATATTAGTATATATATATATTACAAACATATGCATAATATTAATATAAACAAAATGAGTTAAATGAATAAAGCAATAATTATATTTATTTTTGAATTATGAAAATCTCTCACTCAAAGCAAGAATTTTTGAATACATATTATAAGATAAATCTCATTTAATATTATTGTAGGCATTGTTCTTCAAAATATAATTTTAGATACAAAGAAAATTCGGAAATAGATTTCAATTAATATTTAACGCTTTCTCTGAGAAGAAAAGGCTAATTTAAATCCCACGGGGGATGACCGGAGACCTTGCTACGGCAGAAAGGTCGAATTATGATGCGAGGATCATAAACATTCAACGCAGATTACAAAAAGTCTAATAACAACAATATCTTATTATAATACTAAAAGGAAAAAGAATAATTTCGAATGTGGGTTTTTTTATTGTTTTAATAAACTTTATGAAAATTAGAAAGCGTTTTCATCTGTGTTATAATAAGCTTCTAAGTTACGTGGGAGCTTATACAGATATATGAAAAGTAATTTTATATTAATATTAGACTTCAATTTTCTTCCAATGTGGAGGTGGCATCACGGTTCGACGAAGAATCGATTAAACTGAACGCTTCTTATTTACAGAATGTTAATTGAAATGGGGTGTGCAATAACGCAGAATTTAATTGCTTCAAGTCTAAAAATACGACGAGTTCATCCACATAGGCATATCCCACACTAAACCCTTGGCAATTAGCATAAAACTCCGTGTCCAATTCCAAAAATTAATTTGGACTAAGCTGGGACGTAGATGAGAAGAATTGATGGAGATTTACTAATGCGATATAGAGCAGCTTAAACCGGAGAAATGGTATTTGGGTAAATTGTGTGTGGTGATACGTGTAATTTGAGAGGCGAGAGCTATTGCCCAGCTCTCAGATGAATGGTCAATATTAATAATATGTTAGTTTCGGCTGCTGTCATTTGCGGTTAGCTGGGTGCGATCGAACGGTGGATTGGGAGGGGCGCAGGAAAATTGGATTTTCACATATGTCAGGAGTGAAAATCAGCATCCGAAGCCTGGGCTAATGTACGCACACCTTTACGATCTACATAAAACGTATCAAAATCATATGCTTGTAAATTTTGTATTTAAATATTAGCTTTTCAACGATATGGTGGTTGTAAAACAAAAGCTGTGTGAAGAAAATATCAATATTCTTGAGCAGTATGGTTCTTTCATAAGAGAAGTTTTATATGCACGACGATGGATTTAAATTTTCTACTGTTGAAACAATAGTTGTATACCCTACTGGGAAACTCATGGCCAGAATAAATATTGAATGTTTATTAGCCTGATTATTTCGAATACTTGGTTTAGTATTATCTTAAAAAAACATATAAGTAATAATGACCATATGTATATTTTAAATTTATCATATTATTATAATAATCTAAAAGCTTTTAAAATATTCTACATATTAGTAATAAAAAATATGATTTTTAACATTTAATGCTAAAATATAGCCATACTTTTACATATGTATCTTCTCCACTTTGTATGTTAATATTATATCCTTATATTACATATACACATTTGTTAACGTTGTACGTAAATGGAATTTTGAGGTAACTCATATCGTATAAAGTATGTATATGAATACATTAAAAAATATTTGGCACGTTTTTCGCAAATATTATAAATGCTCAAAAAATATAATTTTCAATAAAAAGTATTGGAATGTCATATTTTTTGTGATTTATATCTGTTGAGAATCATTATTTTATACGGATGAAGATTTTTAATTGGATTCACGATCAGAAGTGATTGCCTCGATTCGGAATGGCAGGAGATAAAATACGCCTCCTATACAAATTGCTGTATCTCGATGAGCTATATATACGCTTTATTGTATTATCGATATAAGAAATGGTACAATTCCGGTAATTTTCAGTATAATGTAGCAAAAAATAAAGCTTGACATATATTCATCAGTGCCATTTCATTCTTCATACGGTGCTTCATTTTTGTATGCTTCTCTTTTCTATAGAAAACGTGACGTAAATAAAATATAACGGATATGAATAATACAGCAGCACGGTAGCTAGCTAAATTCATAATTTAAGAACAATTTTTAACGTTAATTCTTGAAGACACACTTGACTTAAGGGCACAATTTGAAATTGTACATAAAATAAATATCGAAGGTCCCTGAGGATTCGGTAAATATCTGGACATATCGAACAAGCCGTGAGGAAAATCAACAAAAGACCCATTTTATACATTCAATAAATTTCCAGACCGTGTTTGTTCATTTCGTAAATGTAAAAAAAGAGAATATACATCCTTTTTTTGGATCCGTATATCTAAATAATTCTCATAGGAAATTTTCCAGTATTTTAAATTGAAATTGAGTCGTTGGACAAAGGAAATATTATGCGTATTTATTATATTTATTAAATTGAAATAAACATTAATCGATACTATTTTTTAAATTAATGCCGCAAATGAACAGAGATATTGGTATTGACGTCCATAATCTTATACGATTCTAGAGATATCAGTGATTTTATCACTTCTGGGATCAATGTAATCGGCTTGTAAATATTCAGAGAATCACCGCCAAAAGACATTACAGCGACGTATAATTTGATTTTATAGATGCGATAGCTTTCGAATAATGTATTTGTGATGCGATAAAGATTTTCCCGTTCACTTTTATTATTATAATATACTAATATATATGGGATGTGCATATGATCATGTTAAATTATCTTATTTACATTACCAATAGACTTTCACTCATGGGTGGAACTAAATTTGCACATTGGATGCGGTGTTTTTCCTCCCTAAGCAACTAAATGTCGAAAGCATTAGAGACATATGACAGCTTGTTAGAGGTTCCTTTGAGTGTCCTAACCCTTGGTAAATATGATATAAATATTTCAACAGGGTGTGTGACCTAACAATGACGATTTGGTTTAATAACAAAATATGTGTATGAATATTTTCACAAAACGCACAAACAATACACAGGTGTCTACTAAAAATATGTAATTTTTCTTATGGAAAAATTTTTCTTTGTCATCATGAAAAACTCTCCGTTGAGATTTTTTCGCCAACATTATTGTTGCTTGGGGATTATTTTTATATAACATTTGGTGCAAATTCGTTTCGGAATTTGATGTTTTGTATTTAAATAATAATATTTTATTACTATGTAAATTTTAGATGACTTTGATATTAGGTTTATTAGCACTCGGTAAATAAATTGTTTACGAACCGCCATTTTGATGTGAAATATTTAAGAGTGTATTAAGATTTTTAATCTTTCTTGGTAAGCTGTAAATACAAAATTCAAAGTATGGCAACGCTCTTGATGCTAATTCTTTATGTTTGTGGTGAAAAATATGATTTGAATTTAGATTAAAAAATATTTTCGTAAGAAAAATCCAAGAGTAATTATTTTTTTAAGATAGTCACATAATTTTTCATAATAATATTTTTTTAATATTCACACTAACAATAAAAAAATACTTTTTGTTCATACATATTATATTAATAAAAAAATCGTTTTTCGCAAAGAAATCTTTATTTATAACTTTGAATATTTTAAAGTAATCTTCATCTGATATATCATAGACTTGTGCTAACGCTTTTTCTAATCTGTGAAACACTTCTGGAATGCTAATTTCTGGTATGTCATTTAATTCCTAGTGATTCTGTCTTTATCTCCTCCATTTTGACGAAACGTCATTTTTTTTCATCTCCAGGGTTAGGAATAAGTCATATAGGGTTGTGTCCGGTGAATACGAAGTGATAAAAGTGTTGTTTTTGGGGGAAAAAAATATTTTCTATATTTTCCACAACTAAAAAAACACGTGCACACTTTTCGACAGCCAATAATAAAGTAAGCATCTTAAATGGCTACCATTGATACCAAGATGCGACAGGCACAAATGTATTAATACAATAAAAATAAATTGTTTCAATCGGACAGGCAATGAATTAAAAAAAACATATTTTATTATCAAAAGTAAAAAAAGTAGTGGTAATAGATTTTCGAAAATCGGCAATATTATATAAAGGTGTATGTGTAATATTTATGATTTGAGTTATATTTGCGAATTATTTTCAAATACAATGGCGTTATTGTAACGGAAATATAGCATTATTTATGTCATACTTTATGGTTAAAGTTTACCGATAAAGGGCGGATATCGAAACATCTGTTTTTCGCACATTTCTTGTTATTCGTCTATGGGGAAAACGACTACGAAGAAAGTGGGTATACATATATAAACTATTTTCGTTAGTTGACGTCATTCCGAAACCACACGAAAATTGTATGTCAATATTTTGAGCAAATATTCAAACGAAGATAACGAGATAATATATATTACGCATATTGGGGTAGATTTTGCCATAAATTGGAAAATGAAGTAATCAGTTTTGATTATACAGAATTAAATGGTAGAGAAAATTTATTACCATAAATTAACCGTTCAATATTCTCAATCTTTCGTTTCTAAATTATTTTTATTATTATATTAATCAATGTCATGGTTTATCGAAAACAACATTCTGATATTATTGTGTATGTTAACCGCGACCGAGTAAAATAGTAAACTGATATAGATTATTATTATATTATTATTATGAAAAACCATCGAATTCTATATCGTTAACCGAGAATAATATCTTTTATCAGAGTAAGCATATACCGAAAGGAAATCCGTAAGGTTTGTCGTTCCTTTGGGTATCTTTACACCGCTTTGATTTTATAAGTGCTTTGTCTCTGGTTTTAAAACGGTATGTTTTAAAAGACCCACCACGGTCACGTAGATACTAGTCGATACAAAATATTATTCAATTATTATTACTAAATTACCAGTTAGTATAGCATTGATTTATTTATATAATTTTCACATAAGAATATTTTTAGTATAAATTATTTTAAGAATTAATTGTAATTAGAATTATTTGCGTATAGATTACAAAGGCATATATGTTGTACACCTGTATGTATGTGCGAAAATGATGTATGCAGATATACTTAGGGTAGTCATTCATGTATTTTTACATGGTCTATAAAAAGAAAAATATAAAGTGTCTGGATACGATTTATCGCAGAAAAAAAATTACACCAATTTTCTCCGACGAAAAAAAAATGGAATCGTTTTGCGTAGGATGAAAGGGGAGAGGCAATATTTTTTTTCAGAGCAATTCTAGAAAACTATCAACGGTTTCGATTTCAATCAGCTTCTTTGTATTTTGATCCATTCCGCCTAAGGCTGACGTTCTCTCTTTGCGCGTAAACAAAAATCAGAATCGTTGCTTTGAAACGTTTTTATGGTTTTAACACGTAATGTGACATGTACCTTACTGGTGGCGGACATTAACTTTGGACCATGTTTGAAGCATGTCCGCCACCAGTGGCGGACAATGCCCAGCCTCAGTAAACAGCTCTAGAGCGCCATCTGTCACACTTACTTCAAGTTTTAAGATAGCATATGACCGGCGTGGAGCTTTCTAATCAAATATACATCAGAACATTTCCACTTTTTTAAAAGGGTTATAACTGTGAAATCATGCATGTGGCCATAAACCATCAAGTAAAATATATGGTACTATTATTTTTAGGCATAGGTCTGTAAAAAACAAATATTATTGAATTTTAATTTAGGTACAGGAATTATTTTGCAAATTTTTCATTATTCTTTATAATATTGTAAGCAAGGGTCGACAATTGGAGCTTTGCAAGATTTAGTATTAAAATTAGACATATAACATTGCATTTATTTGCCAGAAGAAATGCAATATTATTGCATATATATGATACACCGAAAAGTATTGACAATTTTTATTGTAGTGGCGTTTTTATATCGGTTTTTGTCATCGAATACCGTCGAATAAACAGGTGAAATTTGGTATCATTTTGAAGCTCTATTTTGTAGTCTACAGTTTCTATTCTTTTAATTTGTATATCCTTAGTAAAAGGATAGAGACCAGAGATTAAGGAGACCCACTCACGATTTTATGCTATTTTTATTCGAAAATACTTACTTTTAAAAAAAAAAACCATGAAATGGAACGTGTTAATAGCAGTAATAACTTACAATTATATCTTAATTTGAATTCTTAATAATTTCAGTTGGAGCAATGGGAGGTCTGGGTTCCGGAGGACACGCTGCAGGACAGGTATTATATATTTTTTGTTAATACTTTATCGAAACTTAATGAGTTATAACATTTAATCGCATATATTACCTAATATTATTTGATGAATATTTCAATAAATTTTAAATCTATTTAAAATGTTGATATATTCCGTAATTTACATATAAACGTGACGGTGAATAATTAAATTTGAAAATAACTAGGGATGTGTCGTTAAAATTTTATCGAATGCAAATTAAGTATTGGCAGAACAACACATTGCTTGTTAGCATAACAAAGGATTATATTAACGAGTTGCGTAATATTCAAATGATTTTGTCATAAATATGTCAATCAATAACCAATGTATTAATGATTAGGCGAACATTAGATTTACTGGGATGTGAAAATTACGTAAATTAAACTGATAAACACGTATTACGTAATACATTTTACCAAATATTGCCATACGTTGTTTACCCTGATGAATTTCCAATGTTTGGTTTAACTACCCAAATTAATTAATCAAGACAATATGTGTACTTTGATATTTAATTTTCAGGAGTAGACGGTTGAATTGTCTTTGATAGAGTTTGCAAATCCGTTATATGAATAAATCTTCTCTATTTTTCATTTAATTTAATGAGAAATCAAACTCCCAATAATTTATGCGGTATTTTAATAATAATATTGTTTTAGGATGCCGAAGTACAAGAATTGGAGAGTTTGAAACATCCATCTGGTGAAGGTAAAACTAATTTGATATAATGCTATTTTTATATTAAAAAAAAATGTTATATAAATAAATATATATGACTGATAATGCTTTCCCCCGTCATATACAAAATTAATGGATATAGACAATTATCTATAATAAGGTCAAAGAAAATGAGAAAAAATCTTTTTGTTCCGGCCCCTCGCTGTGAAAAGCATTCATAAGTTCTGTATAACCCCCGTTGCTGCGAATAATAATATATAATCAAATATAATTAAATATATACATATTTAGATATAAAGATACATTATTTGGATGTTTATAGGTCAATCAATGAAAATTATAAAAACCCAATCTACAACCGTCGTAAACGAGAATGGAAAACATAAGGAGCAACACGACTTGAGAGAATACAGTATAGATCGATCAATTTAATATTTTGTTTCTAGTAGTATATACGATATCTATTTATTTTTATTTTTTTTAGTTGATGAGAATGGAAAAATTATTGCGCGTGTACATGAACATTCGGAATCTTCAAAAACTCCAGGTGAAAAGCCTCACGAACATACAACTACTGAGTTAGAGGTGCCAAGTGAAGGGATACATCACACAATTGTGCACGATTCAACTACCGAAGGCCAAAAAGAGATTGCAAAGGTAAAATTTAATTTAAAATACAGTGGGAATACGTTTTAGGTCCCGTTTTATTTTAGTACATTAGTTTATTAGATAATCGATTTTAAGTTTCTATTTCTCGTAAACGTCTGAAATATTTAAAATATAATCAATATTAATTAAAAGTGAATATAAAATTAGTCTTTTCACTCCAAACTGTAGTAGTCAACTGCAACCTTTGGACTTAGAAATAATATGTTCTTACAAGCATTATTACTGTAAAAACCGGTACAGATATTGAAGGTCTTAAAAAAAATTAAGGTGTCTATTTTAGTTGCAAAGTATTACACTGCTGGGGTGAAATTGAAAAATTAACGATCAATATTTTGTTTTTGGAAATCTGAAATCAACAAGGAACAGGAATAAGAAATATAAGTTATTACGGAACACAATACCATTGATGAATGGGAACTAATCCTGGGAAAGTTATGTGGATCTTGACTTGACGTGATGACACCTTAAATTATAGTGATCGACGATATAGTGGACATACATATTTACGGAAATTTTTTGGACGACGAACTCCGACAAAAAAGAAATAAATTCGATCCATCCAATTACAACATAAGCTTGGAGGTATATTGAGGGCCTTAAAAGTTATTTTGCAAGCATCGAAGACTTACATGAAGAGAACTTCCAATCGATTTATAGTATCGAAAAACCTTGCACCATAAATATTATAAATAATCACTGTCTTTTATTGTTTGCAACTGCGAAAAACAATAAAAACAGCAATATTCGCTTTTGTTGCCACGGGCGCGATGTTTTTTCTCGCTCGCATCCGGTAGAGTGCGATTGACACGTGCGGCGAGAGCTCAGTAGGCGGCGCAAAAACTTCGCGGGTGCGTATTATTTACGCGTCATATTGATTAGTAGAAGAATCGACCAAATTATGAATCATATCTATTTTATAAAAAAAATCAAATCATTGATAAAGAATTCATCATTATTTCGACTTGAAATGCTTGGGGTATGTTTTATATTATAAATAGAACCCCTTCGAGCCGCCGTTACGGATCGGTTAATACATTTTTTTTCCATTGTATTGTTTTATCATTTACAACTCCCTCTCCCCCTTATCTACGTTTTCCTCGTTTTAACGTTTGTTTTATCAGTCCCTTCAAACATGTACAAATGGGTTTTCACTGTATATTATTATTTAAATGTTCTAATCTTATTAAACGTGTTTACAAAGGCATTCCCTGGAGCTGCGCGGTTACTGCAATCTTCTGTAGAAGCAATTCCTCAACCACCAGCGCCGGCAAATAGTCAAGAAATAACCGAAAATGGTAACAGAAGAACATACAATGCGGACATATTGCAAGAAGAAAATAATAATGTAATAATATATACGATATAAATAAAATAGCCAATCCTCATGTCATTTATTTTTTTAGATGGATCATTATTCCTCATACTCAGGAGTGCAATACTCACCATTGGATATGGCTGAATATATATTTTGGACAGGCGATGAAAAGGGAGTGACATTGGCTATTGAAGAATTTCTTCAGGAAGGAATGGTAATTGTCATATATAATTAATATGTTGTAATTATTATTATTGATATCAAATTATGGTAAATTTTAACTAGATGACCCGCGAAGAAGCCATTGCATTTTTGCAAGAAATTAAATATAACATAGATTATCTTCAGACTCATTATGCACAGCAAAGATTGAGGAATGCCGCCGAAGAACGAATACAGCAGGACAGACAAATTCAAGATGCACAGATTAAGGTTTGTAGTTAGTATAAATAATGATTGAATATTTATTGTTTTAATGATTATTAACTGTTATTTTTTTGAATAGAGTTTTGATTTAAGTCAACAAAGAATATCTCCATTGAGAAAATTTAATCATGAAAATATCTTAAAGGCAATTACCAGTGGTTTATATGAACGGAATAATAATTTGCCGGCAAATCTTCCACAACTGCCCGTAAATTATCCAGATTTTAGACAAGACATATATAAAAAGAGCGAAGATAATTATTTGCACACTTATAAAAGTGAATATTATTGCTTAGTAAATATTTTTTTATGATGAAGTATTTCATGGTTTATTGTTTTTAGTGCCTGTGGATCAATATGAGAAAGATGGAGCTTCAGCGTTATCCGAAGAGGATTATGAAGAATTATTGGAGAAGCTAAGAGTTGCAGATTTTCTTTACACTGAATATTCATTGGAAGAAGTGATTTATCAACTTGCCAAAGTAAATCTTTTAGAATAATTCATCACAGTATCTAATTAAGTAATGTAAAAAATAAATACAAAATATTATAGGTAATGTTTACTCAATCGTTGGCCCGAGGATCTGCTGAAGCCCAGTTGGCATTGCAAAAATTTACCGACTTTCTTGAATATGAGGCAGAACAAGGACGCATCTCTAGAGCACTAGAAAAGAAGGTTTTAGGTAATAATAATTCATTTTAATTTAAAAATGAAAATACATGCATTTTAAAATAAATATTGGGATATGTTTTAGATGTCTTGATTGAATCTCTATCAGATACGTTAACAGAACATCCGGAGCTTGTGACAGCAGCTAGAGCGGGATTGGGTGGTAATACTTCTCTGCCACCAGGAAACAAGTAAAATCACATAATTTAAACATCTTCAACAGTCATTAAATGTTATTAAAATATGATAATTACATTATTTTTTTTTAGAATGTTAAGGCAACTGTTAGAGTCGGGACCGGCTGATCAGGCAAATGCTAATTCTGGTATTATCGCAGCTTACAGAGATGAAGTAGCAAAGGCACAGAATAAGGTATTCAACGTAAGTTTATAAATAATCTTCTATAATTAAATTAATATTATTTTATTTATTTAGTTTAATCATCAATCTGGATGGATGAAGTCAAAAGTACAACCAAATGGTGAGCGTCAGTCTGTGCCCCTACCAATGCAAGCAATTAAACGATTCAAGATGTCCGTGTAAAATGTAATTCCCCGAGGATATTTGATTGTATAATTTTGGAATTTTTACAATACATAATTTTGATTTTAAATATAGAATTGATTCATAACTCTAGGTTTGCGGGCCAAATAGAGAAATACTTCCATTAATTAGAATAGAGAGCATATTTTATATATTTAATTTATGTACGCACATCTTAATTAACACCAGAGTAAATAAAATAAACATATCCGTGTAGTTTTCAGAATACAAATATCATTTTTTTGTATCAATATGTTTAAATTTACATTCATATTTTTTTATTAAACCTATGTAAGGCTGAAGATGTGTATATAAATGATAAATGAGAGAATCTATGTAGTGTTAACGTATCAGATATTACTATATTTATGTTATTAAAAGAAAAGTATTTGTACTGTAAGTAATATAATTACATATGTATGTATAAAGTTAATAGAATTTTATTCAACTTTTAAACTGTGGAACTTTGTCTTACGTATATGGAACTCCAGTATTTCAAAACCCATAAAATCGGGGCTATTGATAATGCATATAGATATAAAAGTTGGAATAATATATTGATTAGATTTTTTATTGATTTTGTTGAATGCTTGAATTATTGTGTTTCCATAAAGTCATACATATAAGCTAAAACAGAAAATTACCCTTTGAAATGTAGGTTATGTATGTGTAATCCTATAGTAGAAAGGTTGAGAGTAAATACAATATAAATAAAGCAATTTTCATTTTCAGTTAATGAATTTTAATGTAAAAAATAGTTAAGTGGTGTTTAACATGTATAAAATTCGAATCCGCTAACAAAACATCTTTAATTAGCACAAGCTACTTAATGTTGGAAAAGGATTCTGTTTGCTTACAACCACTTTCCTGTGTTGGTATGAAATGTAACCTTTAATTTTACCATCATAAATGAGATTGGCCACTATACATTGTGTTTCATCTAACCCAACATCTCCCTGTCCTGTGAATTCGAGTGCAGTCTGCAAAGAACTAACGGGAATCTGATGAGTATTTTCGATCATGTAAACTTTTCTAAATAGATTGCGATATGCCAAAATTTTTAATTTCTCAACAATCAAATAAATTCCGGCTTTTATGAAAAACGATTCGTGTTTTCCCATGACTGCGTCGATTTGTTTTAAGTTTCCCTGTTTAACGGCATCTACCAATTCCCAAAATTGTAGCAAATCATATTTTTCTAAAACACTTTTAGAAGGCATAAAGCCGAGTAACATTTTTACGGGAACTAAATAAATCAAAATTAATCGTTTATTTTTCCTACTTCTCTTATGGCATTTTTCAAATGCATAAGTTAAATATTCATCTGCAGATTTGTAATCTGAATCAAACATAGCTTTTCTACCGACAAAATATCGATAAGTAATTTGTTGAGAAAGAGAAAACTGATCCTTAAATACAGATGAATCTATGGCTCGTATTAAAGGCTTGCACAGATGTAATTTATTTATAGTGAAGTATACTTTAAATAATTGGTTTACTAAATTAAGCATCCCTAATTTTTTTGTGTCTATATCTGAAGCACGATTATCAGCAGCACAAATCCGGAAGCAGGCCATTAGACACTCGGCTGCTTTTTCCAGTATACTGCCAGGAGTATGTGATGTACCTTAATAATAATAATAAATATAAATATAATAAAACAAAGATAGTCATCAGATTTGCACATGGATATTTACCACTTCATGAGCGTTAACACAAATACACGTTAAGCAGAATTGTTCTAATTTCCGCGCTCACGCGTATTCGTGTGAAGCCAGATGCGGGCTTAAATAAATCACAGTTTTATTACTGCATCTTCTCGTCAATTATGAAAGGATCACTCTTTAGCTTATTTTGTTCCAATTGCATTTTTACTTTGATATAGCCTGATAATAGATTTTCAATGCATTTTACGACTTTGAAAACTATACATGAAATACGTTTTTATTGCGTAAGAGCGCAAAAATTGGACCGAAAACAATATAAAAACATTTTTACGTTTTTAGTATAATTATATGCTTCAAATTAAAAAAAAAAAAAATACATTTATTTGGAACATTTTTGCAAAAATAATTCACTCATGAAGTGGCTAATGTCATTTAACTATTACAACAGTAATCAACAATATAGCAACTTTATATAGATATTAATTAATTTTATATAGATACAAGCTATTACAAGTGTTATGGTTTTTAGGTAACATAATGTAAGTTGACCGCAACTGAGCTAAGTTAGTAGTCAGATAGGAGACGAAAATTCTTTATAACACTGGTCAGGGGGTATATAAGTGGAAGAGACCCATTACCTCCGCATGTTTTATTAAAATATTTATGAATTAACTAATTTAATGCTATCTATCCTTTGTTGAATAAAAAAATATAAAACACATAATATAAATTTCAATCCAAATGAAATAATAATAAAATTAACCAATGTCATGGTTTGACTCTGGGGGGAATATTAGTGTGAGAAACTTATTTCCCATGCATCTTTAGAAATTTATTGAATCTTTATATGGGTGAATGGAGGTTTGGAATCGTTCTATTATGCCATTCATCCATCGTAGTCAAATAAATGAATATTAAAGAACATACCCATTGACTTCTCCGCCTGTTGTGCAACCATTCTAAGATCTAAACAAATAGTATACATAAGAGGCAATGCCCAATTTTCCTCCTTTTGAAGTTGTAATAATTTTGTAAGTGATGTGCTGCATGCACTTTGGTGATTGTAAGCATCCATATATTTTTTGTCATAAAGAGACTAAAAAAAAATTAATATTAGTTGAGTACACTAAAAAAAGGTTAATTTAAAATTTTCAATGATAATCAACACAAAAAGTAACAATTGATCTTGAAGTCACTAATCTAATTCTTATGCTTTCAGTATATATATGAAATATGGGATATGTTTACCTTAACACATTTCAGATGTGCTATAAGCATCTCATCCATTGGACCGGATACATTTTCTTCGATTATATTCTGAAAATTATTATTATGAAACAAATTTTTATTGAGGACATGTTCGTCCCGTAGACTAAACAATTTCGCCAACAATTGACCTTGGCGGCTGCGTGTGGATCTTTCTACAGTTTGAGCAAGAGTGTTAAGACTCGCCATTATCAAATACTGAAATATATAATAAAATATTTAAGAATGAAATCTAAATTTAAAAGCGATTATACGATATGAAATATTTTATAATCGTATCAAAACAACAAATAAGCAAGAGCAATATTAATTTTATTGAAATAAATTATATTAGTAAAGCAAAATAAATATATTTATTTAGAAAAACAGCTATTTAGAACAAATGATTAATTTGAATTCGAGGCAAAGTCAATAGTAAATTAAAACGATGGTATTTAATACAAACATAGAAATTGACGTCGGCGGAATAGGTTATGTCAAAATTGTTGTGCGAGCAAATGTTGCCATATTCAATAATTACAATGGTAGCATTTAGTAACCGAAAAAATATATTTATAAACATAAGTATTATTAATCAATCCACATTCAAGTAGTAATATAAAATGATTACTATATTAAAGTAAGCACAACCTTAGATTTTTAATAGAAACAATAGTAGGAACATTTTGAATTCAAATTGTAAAAATCATATGAAGATCTAACTCATAATTTTAAACACAAATATGTAATTCTATATGTATTTTGTTTTAAAATGAATAAAATTATATAATATGGAAATTAGAAATACATTAATTTATTATAAATTGTGTATAATATTATTTTCTATATTCAAATAATACTTCGTTATGAATATAAATATGTTACAAACTGAAGTATATATTTTGGTTTTAGATAATTTAGAAAAATATATTTTAACAAATTCACAGAGGTCGTAAAAAAGTATGTTAGGGCCGGATCTGTCAGTGAACTGTCACAAGCGGCATGGAAGAACTGGCGGGAGTAAGTGGTGAGGATGCGCAGCGGCTCTTGGCGGAGGCGGCAGTGCTGGTGGCGCTGCATGTGCCGCGCGGCACGCAGCTCGGCCTAGATCTCAAGGCCTGGAACACGGACGGCGACTTCCGTGGCTTCAAGCTCGTGCCTCCCGGCGCCCATTACGTACATTGGGCTTCAGCCGGCCCGCACGGCGATGACGTCGCGCCTAGGTGCATTTTTGTCTTACCCTCTGCTATATATTGTATTAATTAATCATTCGAGCTTTTTGTTTATAGAGTGGGCTTTGTTCATCATTTCAAACCGAGAGAAATTCTTGTCAAGTTATGGGATAAAGAACAAGAAACGTTTAGCAATGATATGGTAAATGAAGAAACAATCGAAAGGCTAAGAGGAAATTTATGTAATTTAGATAGATTTTTAGCACCGTATCCATTTGATATTTTACAGAAATGGAAAGCACTTTCATCACATATTTCAGGTATTACAATAATTTAAATAAATCTCAAATGTTATTTGATAGTCATTATTTTAAATAGTTTAACAAATAATAAAATGTGATTTAATATTTTAGAAAACCTAGCAGACAAAATAACGCCAGAAATTGGACAAATTAGATCAGCGTTAGAGTTAATATCTTGTAATGATAATGATCGACCTAAAGGGGAAAATAGAAAGATTTCTAAAACAAAACTTTCAATAACCGAAGTTACAGATGAAGTTGTAATAAATCCAGAAACTAGCAGCACTAATGAAATGTCTCAAAATTCAGGAAATCAATCTGTTTTAGTTAAAAATACATTACCAAAAAGAAGAAGTAGAACTTTGACAGCTGAGGAAAAAGAGGAAGAATTATTACCTAATTTAAAACCCACTCCAGGTAAAGATCTTTGTATGAGTCGAATTGTTTTTCAGTTATTACTATTATTTAACACATTGACTGCTATCAACACGCCTAGTGTGTTGACTTTTGCATTGTTTATAAGGCTGCGCATTTAAAGTCAGCGTGGCTACAATTATAATATACAGTAAAACCTCC
>JAGXCT010036157.1:43201-64529 GCA_022495035.1 Philopotamus ludificatus | reverse complement strand
ACTTCCCCTTTCTGCGTCACTCGTTATGCGAAATGTCGCTCGTTAAGGGAGCAATCTTTTCACTTTTTTTTTGCTCGTTATGCGAGGTGCTCGTTAAGAGAGGTTCCACTGTACATACATATAAAGAAGAGTGATTTTTTTGAAAAAAATGCTAAAAATCGAGAACAATAATGTGAATTGAATTCTAGTTCATATGTGAAATAATTCTACAGTACCCAAATCATCCCAGTTACTAATTTTGACTATAATTGCTACTTTCTACCCAACAAACAATTCTAATTTACATTTTATTATAATACCTATCTCGAAATACAAGTAATAAAAAGCTTTTATATATCAGAAATACAGTATATGGAACATATTTCATGTGTCCCCTGTTCGTAAAACTCCTGAGAATTTCACGAGAAATTAACAAATTCGTTTTTTTTTATGATAATGAAAGACGATTTAAAAAAAATAGTACAAAAACAACCGCGTCGTCCGAAGAGGGTCTATTTATAATAGAAAATGTGAATTCTTCATCAATATCTTGACATTTTTTTTAAATGGATTATTCTAAGTATATAAATATTCATATGCTTCAAAATTTGATCGTTATATTGGATTATTCTTCTAATCAAGTTTTCGCGGCATTCGTTCACTCGCACTTGGCACATCGTACTAGATGCGAGCGAGAAAAAACATCGCACCCGTGTTGTTTTTATTATATAATATTTGCCATTTAGACTTTTTTAGACAAATACAAAAAGTTTGTCACATGTTGAATTTATATTAAAAGAGTTATTTGAGAAAAACTTGGGGTCCCAAATAGACCAAGAACGTTCTGGCTCAAGAACCTACAATAATGGTTTAGGAGAGATGCCACCATCATGTTTAGGACAGGGATGACCTCCATGATCGCCATCGTTCGTTAACGGACAAGGCACGAGGAAGAAGAAAGAAGAATGTGCTATAAAAGTTATAGCAGATAAATGTGGATTAAAATTTTCCCGGAAAATATATTAAATGTAGAAAGGTTTCACATATTTTGGGATGCCCATTGGTTATTAGCTGTGTATAACATAAATAATGTGCATTTTTTATATCCAAAATAACACTAATATAATACCTTAACCTTTGAATTGGGTAATGACGTTTTATCACATTGGCACGGCTAGGTTAATAATGTATTTTTTTTATTTTCATGGCTTTCAAAATTTTACGCTTCTACTTCATACAAAAGGATGGAGAACACATACGATCTCATTAATCTTTTTTTTAAGGTTCGATTCAAATTAGGTCCATAAAGATTTTTTTTCACTTGGATAAATGTCTTCCAGGCTTTCTCTATTCGAAATTTCACTTCTGTCATCTGATTCCAACTTTGTTCTAGATTTATAACACCGGTGATCCTTTTTTAAATATTAGTATTCTATAAAAATGTCATGTTTGGAATATTAACAAATATATATGTAGGTGCTAAGATATTCGCAATATCGGCAACATGTGCTGCGATATACGTATCCCATCTTCGAGACCTTATTAGACAACTTAGCGAACTTTAAAGTTTAAGGTAGCCAACGTGCCATAGAGAGTTTCAAAGACAATGTATCATGCAACCTGCTTCATGTCATAGATGATATTGGATGAGATTGGATGGTCTTCAATAGCAATCTGAGATAGAATTAATATATATAATAATATAATATTCTACAAAATTGTTTCGTGAAAATTGTCGTATTTTACGATACTCGAGACGCTTGTCTATAGTCGTCGGTCTATTGCAGTTTTTCCGACCATATGTGCTGAATAGGTTCGCCACGAGCTGAATGGCCGCCACCGCTCCCTACCACCATCCAGGTGAGTCTGGCCCTAACGGAAGCAAATGCTAATGTAGCCGACTGAGGCAACATTAAGCCATAAATCATATCCGGATCTTTGTGTTCGTTACCTTTTATTTGTTTGGATGCACGTTCATGGCTATAAATTACGACAGCCCCATGAAAAGATACCGCCCTCCGCTTTTCGAAGAAGGCCATGGTGTATCTCCGCCATGTGTGTGTGTTCGGTATTGATCTTGGTTGGATCGCCGATAAGAAACCAATTTGCAGTGTTGTATGAAAGTCGTTAAATCATCGCCAAGTTAAATATCGGTTATGTAGTATCAATTACCACGAATAATATGTATCATAGACGCCGTACAGATTCTATATATATATTATTCAAACGTATCTCAATTCGAATAAATAATCAGCGAGGCATTAATCTGGAAATGCAGAAGTCAACTCCTTGATGCTAGAGTAACTCGTTAGCCACTTGGCCACGAAAAAAATATTTTCCAACGTGATTATAACAATTTCCTGCGGTGAAAATGGCTCGAGGGCGTCACTTGGCTTCGTTTCGACAGATGTTTTTGCATCCGTTTTAATATGAAATTCAAATGAGATTTTTTTCACATTTTCGCAGCCAAATGTTCGGATTTGTGGAATGTAATAAAAAAATATTTTTTTCGAATAATTCATAAAATAGAAGAAAAAAAAACAGATTACTCGCATATAATCCGCATACGGAAAATATCATATTCGTATAAACTCCAATCGTTGGGATTGAAATTTCACATGATTTTCGTTTGATTTAATTAATTGCAAATTTCAGAGTGGAAAATTCATTAGACGTGTTGTTTAATTACCGAAGATAAATGTGTGTAGGAGAAGGAAAAATGGTCTCATTTTTCAAAGTCAATGAGAGAAGGATAAAAACTACTTTACTATACGTTAATAGTTTAAATATATATATTTTAAACAGTGTATAGGACTAATTAAATGAAATTATATTTTATGTATAATATATACACATATTTTACACTTGAAAACTTTTTTAATTCTTCTTTACAACCAATTAAAGTATAATAACTAATATCAGATTATTTTATACGCAAGTAAATAAACTTTTTTAAAACGTAGCTGGCCTATCAGGTATATTGGGGATCCTTAGTTTCTGAAAATCTGTCTAAAAAGTCTAATGAATAAATATTATAAATAATCATTGACCTTTAATGTCCGCAATTTAAAATATTAATAAAAAAAACAATATTCGGTTCTCGGGAGCGATATTTTTTCTCGTTCGCATTCAGTACGTTGAGCCGAATGCGAGTGAAACGATGCGATTGACACGTGTGCGAGAGCTTATTATGCCGCGGGTCATCACCGAGTACGCTTGTCATTTACGCGACGTATTGATTAGGTAAAAAAATTAAAATATCGACCAAATTATGAAGCATACCATAAATATCTATTTTTATTCTTAGAATAAACCATTTTTTTTTAAAATGTCTTTCATCTTCCTTAGAGTTTTTCAATTCCTTTTCGGAAAAGCTTTCCAGTTTTAAATCCAAATACTCATTCATGTAGTTTTCGACTTTTTCTCCTATAGTGTAGGATCTGAAAAGAAAGTAATCGGAAAGGGCAAGGTGTAGGTTACTATAAACGGTGTAAAAGAACCTTCCAGTTTAATTCCTGAATTATTTTATCCTTTTGTATATCACTAAAAGTACAAAAAAAGTCTCCAGTTACAATTTGGTGTAAAAAGTGTTGAATTATTTGTCTTGACAGCAAAGAATTGCATGTGTTTTACCGCTCTTCTTTCTAATCTTCTGAAAATACTTTCGGTGTTCAAATTCCTATTTTAATTGGTTTACTGATGCGTTGTAAATGTGACTGTAAAATAGACCTCGAAGATTTGAGTCTCTGCGATAATTCCTCGATGGTTAATCGAGGATCCGACACGACTAAGGATCTCAATATGTCATAATCACATTTAGAAGGTAGTCCAGATTCATATGCATCTTTTAGACTTATAATCTTTGAAACCTAAATTGATATCTACCTGCTATCAGCACTTTAATATAAATTTGTTTAATAGCTTTAGTGCCTTTACTGGCATTTAAGCTCTTGTCAAAAAAATGAAACATAAAATTTTTAATGTGTCTTCCTCAATTTCTGGTCTGCATATTTTACTTCTAACAATAATATACATTTTATTACTCATAAATAATGCTAAATAATAGTTTTAAGCGAATAACTTACACTGATGTCGTCTTAACACAAACTGCATTCAAATATATACTCAGTCATAAAATACGCGATTTCTTTCGGGTATTATTTAAATAATCCTTATTTTATTATAATAATTGTTAACACGTTTATATACGTTATTATGGCAGCCTCTGAGACTTATCTTTTTTAGAAAAAGGGGAATCATAATCATATTTGATCTCTATTTTATCAATAAATAAAAATACGACGACCTAATTACATGTTTTTCTGAACGTATTCATCTCACACTCCCAACAATAGCCACCCATTCATTAATCCGAGATCCGTTTTGAGGCTCAGCGGGACGCAGCTGGAGAAGACCTCACGGTTTTTCAAAAAAAAAAGTGGAAAAAGTGAAAAACGACGCCGTGGGTGCTTTTTTTGCTGAGGTGCCGACATGCCTTTTCCATTAGCACGTGTTTGTGTTCAATTTTGACGCCCATAACGCACGCTCGACGCTTAATATTAGAACGATTGGCGCCAATTAAATTACCAGTTTAATTAACTTCTCTTGTTGGACAGGGAGGGAGTTGCGTCCATACACGTATGAGCGCAAATGTGGCCGGCGACCCGTTTTCCTGTGTCAATGACCGATTGTAATCGATGAAATATTATTTTTGTTCCATTATATACATCATATAAGATAAATCGTTTGATATACGTAATATAAAAAAATCTTTGGTGATCGTCAACAAATAAATACAGACCAAATCTCCTACTAATACAAGTCTCGGAGATAATCATAAAATAATAGGGGCGTTACGGATCTATCGCAGGACTCTCAGGGCTATTATTTTCCATTTTCTTTCTAACAATGAAGATTGGTGGTAAATATTTTCTCGTCAATTACGACAGTTATACAAAAAAAATGTTTAAAAAAGCATAGAATCCGTATTCAAATTTTCATAATATATTTTGACGAACACGTGAAAAGAACGGATCGGTTAATTAATTGCGTTGATCAAAACGAATTTTATGTCGACCTCGTTAATTAACGAAATGTTATTGCGAAATCTCATTTCAATGGATTTTAATTCAATTCAATGTATAGGATATATTAATCAAGGGGATTCGGGTTTAAGGATTCCGTATAATTAATTAATATTATATAATATATTATTAAACCACACCCTGTGCATAAATGCATTTTTAATATCGGTTTTTATGGCTTTCTCCACTGCTTTGGATGAAACTAAGAACTCCATTAGCATTATAGAAGATGAAGAAAATACATTTATTCATAGTATAGATGTCGCCGAGACACAGTCCGCTACTATAACTTCAAATTAAGCATTTTATATGCAATATCGGAAATACTTTTTATTTCCAAAGATGAAATTTTCAGTTCCGGAGATACTTCCCCGGGGAGTTCTACTGGGAGCACTTGAGGAATATTAAATTGCATGCAACGGAATGTGAATTTTAATAAGAACGAAAAGCTAATTACTCTCAGCGGTCTTTAAAATACATAATATATTCGTTAAGCTATACGTATATTATTTCTAATAATAATATATATTAAAATTAGTAATTAGAAATAATTAATCACATTTGATGCTTACTTTATTATTAAATACCAAAAAGATTTAGCGTATTTTGTGTACTGGCTTGTAAAAAAAATTGAGTTTAATTTTATGCCAAAAACAACATAGTTTATGATACCTTAGCCTCTGTATTAGCGGATGATGCCCTCCAGCGACTTGTTCATGTGTCTAAAGATGTGAAAAAAATATGATAGGTGACGGTTTGCTCCTGTTAACGAGATAAGGGCGAAATCGATAAAAGAACAAAATTTCATAACGAATAAAACAAGGCTTTGAACCTGAACTGAACCGAAAAAAATATCGCTTAATTTCGGTTCGGTATATCTTTAGAACCGGCCTGCCTTAAAGTTTCTATGTAATGATTATAGTTTAGGAGAAATTACATTGGAAGATATTTTAATAATTAGATATAATTTTAATCTTGTTTATTTATTAATAAATAAACCCGAAGGAAACCAGTCTTCCTCGGTTCGTAATCCTAGAATACTATATAAGTATAATTTAAATATTGTTTTAAGATAAAAAAAAAATATCCCTATTTTCGAAGTGCGTTCGTCAGAACAAAAAATAATTCTGGAAACATCGTTATGATAATTCTGGAAATATCGCTAAAAAATGTTCTCGAGAGAGGACGTGTATTAAAGTAATTGAAGTTACTTTAAACACTGATATCAAACCAAAGCCTGCGATAAATATTGCTGAATTATCTAATTAGATCGGCGTATCCTTGTTTTCTACTCAAAGATATCTAAAAAAATACAAGAAGTTTGAGTCCCACACGATGTATCCGACCGGAACAACACAGAATGTCTCAATATATGCAGATTATAACGAGAAAAAGAGTAGTACTGCACGTTTCTTCTAGATTTAATTACTTGATATAAAAAATTACTAAGTAAGTTAGGGTGCAAAATGAATTAATTTATTTTGGATTGTTGAAATATGATCAAAGGGTAACGGCAGAGTTGTTTTGTGATCAACTAAATCTTGGATAGATCTAGTAGAAAAACCGTAAAATAGTCCTGCAACACGACAACGCCCATCCTGGTTGAGTTAACGCGCAAAAAGTGGACACATTATTGCATTCACCATATTCACCAGATCTGACATCCTCAGAATACCATCTGTTTTGGTCGATGGAACATTTTTGAATGACTAAAAAATTAAAACAGCCAACGAGGTAGAATTACCCTTTTCCGTATTTTATTTCAAATCCAGGGGAATTTTATAAAAAGAGGGATTTATGATTTAATTATTAAATGGCCGTAAGTCAAGGATAATGGAAATAACTTTATATGAATACACTTTAATAAAAAGTTGAAAATTTAATGTTATCAATCAAATATTATATTAATTCTGGGTACCCAACATATGTTTCGTTAGTAATAAATTCTAAATTTATTTAATAAGTATTCATTACAAAAGAAGCAATAAAATATTAGTTTTAATACAAATAAACACATTTTTTCAAGGAAAACCCAATCTAGTCTCTAGATACTTTCACTCCTCTTCCTTTTTTCTAGGGAACTTCTCTTTGAAGAGGGCGTTTCCATGTTGAAAGGATTGCTATTGCGTGACAATTAATAATCACTTGCGACTCGTTATAAGCAGATAACGCCTAGGAAAACAAACTCCTACTTGCCTGAACACAGTTGGGAGGGTAAAATCCGATACCAAAAGGGTGGAAGATACACGTCCAATGCCAGAAATGGCTTGGGACGTGTATCTTCACCAAGAGAGGAAAACTTTACAAAAAATCGCATACCAAGACGGCTTGGGTCCTCGCAGTATGGACACGAAAGGGGAGCCCTCACGTCATGTCTGATACTCAGGTTCCTTTGGCCTCCACTGCCATTCGAAAGTCTGGCAAAGCCTATATATTCTGGGAGTGAGTTTCTCGTGGCTGGAAAATTATGATGATGATGATAATCGATATAATTTTCATTCAACCTCCATGGATTTATTTGTGACGACTTTTTGATATATACATTTATATTTATATCTGCAGATAATCTAAAGGTTTCTTTAGAAATCTTTTGACGATTTTGATTGACAAACCACGAAAGCTATCTATCTTCAATTAAGAAGCTTACTTTCTATGTATCCTTTTATAATAACGCATCGTCTACAAAATCTATGCGATAAATGAAGCAGTAACTAATTTGAACGTTTTTTTCAGGTTTGCATTTTTTTATAAGAATAAAAAACAAATCTTGCAATTATTATCCTGGTGATCTAATATTTTGATAGTATGTAATATATTTCTGATTTTTTGACATTCAGTATACGATATGACATATTTATTTCCGCGCTGTATGTTATTTCTGCGATATTTTTGCAGTCATTGGGATATGTGACGTCGACCTGACCTTCCGATATATCGGCTCGCTACCCTTCAAGGGAGAGGCGATGGTAATGCCATAAAATGTCATACGGGAAGTGTGCACGGCTGACGAGGGTCCAGGCCAATAAAGCCGAATTCGTCTACACGCTCCCGATTAAAATTTGATATCTCAGCAACGGGAAAAACCTGCAAGGAGCCGAAGGGTAGCAGTCAGATGAAGACGGCCGATCTCTAATGGGGTTCAAACGTTTGCCCCGGCGGCAGGGCGATAATGCCCACAATAAATTGTCTCTATTGTTATTTGACGATGGCCAACTTTTATTGCTAATGGAAAAGGGCAGTGCAAATCCCAAGCGCCCCAGAAACAAAAGGGCCGAACGGCGCAATAAACGTGCGCCCCGTCCGATGGCCCGTTAAATTATATAATAAGTTTCATGTCGAATCGGCGGATAATGAGAAAAGTTTTATTGAATACTAAATCCCGACACGGCTCATATATTACAGGGATGATGATATTAAGTGATATCAGATGGGATCGCCTTAGTTATTCCCCACTATGCTAGTTAGACTTTGTAAAGCTCGTAAATAACGTCAGTAAATACTGAGAGAATGTATGAACAACGTTCGTATTATAATTCGCTCGGCCTGAAAACAACTTCGTCAATAATTATACGTATTAAAATTTTAAGTAATCCCATAACTAATATCTTTTATGAGAGAGAACATGAAGTAAAACATGTTTAAATACGTTTAAATAAATAACTATCACAGATATATCAATACGGCTGAACAAAAACAGCTTTATGCGGATAAATTTAAACATTATCTCTCACTTGAAGGGCTTTAAATCGTAGACATTTATACAATAATATTTATTTAGATACTTTACGATTTTACGAAGCTTATCAGCTATAGTTATGAGATTATAGATAGATAACACATTAAGGCATAGTTAGTATATGTTAGATTATATATCGTAGGAATATTTAAATAGCCTTTTAGTCAGTATTTAGGGAAAAAAGGTCATTTACTGACAAAAATCGTTCTAAATTTTCAAATAAAATTAATAATACGCCATATCGTAAAAAAAGCGAAAATAAACATGAAAATATTATATAGTAAATAGTATTAGAACAATTAACTATAATCAAAATATTCTTCGCCCGCTAATAAGACGTCTCTTCAATCTGGAGTTTCCATCTTCCACTTGTTATTTTTTTTTAGTCTCTGCATTACTTTCAATATATTTTTGGAGATATTCATTAGAAAAATGAATAAGAAGCATCTTTAGGGTTTGATCTGATATCCGATTTAATCAGATATCAGATAAAGACATTATTTTTTTAAAATTAAATAGAAAAAGTATGTCCCATGGAGTGGAAAAGGTTAAAAAGTCATGTTAAAATGAATGTATTATTTAGATAAACAATAAACGCCTCGTGGCTCATTCGAAATGCTGATATATAATTGGATTTTTAAAATAATATATTTATTTAACTCTTGCCTAACCCTTTTTTCATTTCTTTTCAAAATTTATGAATATAAATCCTTCAATTTCTAGCCCATTCTAATACCATCTTAGCTACTAACAAAAATATCAAAACCTTCGACTCCCAAAATCGGTTATCAGTCAATTTTCCCTAGGTAAAGTAAGACAAAATAACATTAAATACAAATCTGACCCCAATACTACCTCATTCACACCTTTAAATGCACTCCGACCCTTTTAATTTCCATATATGTCCCTTAATCCTCATATATAACAAAACGCATGGAAATAAAATATAACATTCGATTAAAACTTTGATGAAAAGAATAAGAAACCTTGGAATCAAGAACACATATGATTTCAGTGATTTTTGGTGGTTCCTTTTGTCGTTTCATGATATTTATATTTTGATACAAAGAATTCCTAAACAATGTCAGTTCCTTTTCGGATCTAAAGATGGCATTTCAGGCTTTTTTTTATATCAAGAAACAGATATTTTCAAACAAAAGTTCGACCCGTCATCATTTATTACTTGAAATAATGCAAGACCCAAACCAATAACTGAAAATGAAGAAAATTCCCATGTTTTTGGTGGAGTTGTTGCTATATTGTGTTTGACGATTGAGTATTAAAGATGCCGATTCAAAAT
Organism: Philopotamus ludificatus; assembly: GCA_022495035.1. Classification (NCBI taxonomy): domain Eukaryota; kingdom Metazoa; phylum Arthropoda; class Insecta; order Trichoptera; family Philopotamidae; genus Philopotamus; species Philopotamus ludificatus. The sequence continues at coordinate 54,430 of JAGXCT010036157.1, read as the reverse complement.
GATCCATGTTTAACAACAGCTCTTTATTAGTAGCTCCAATATAACACCATCCACCATATTCCTCGACTTAGATTTATCTGTCTTCCATCTATTCCACACCTTGTAAAATGCTGTATAGAATTCGAATCCTTTCTTGTTTTGTTTTGCCTAAACTTTGTTTAAACTATTGTCACTGACTAGGTGCTATAAGGTGTGATAAAGGTCAACTTAATAGTTCAAATATAATACTTTAGTAATTATCAATCGTCATTAATATTATATGCGAAAAGTGTAGAAAAGTCTCGGGTCGCCAGATAGAAATAATGCACAGGATTCTCGGTGATTTATTTACGGGCAGTAGGGATGCTGCACCCTGATATATGACTCATATAAAATTTAGTAGGTTCTTAAAAAAATGGCGTAAATAATAGTAAAACATTTGAAGCTTTTAACCAAAGTAATATGATTAGATTATTTAAAAAAAATAAAGGATGAAAAAAAAATTTCTGTGGACCATTATGCAACATGATAAGTTAGATAGATTTTTTTATATAAAATATTGTAATGTCGTTTTTTCGTTCCGGTTTCGATATATCTTATTTCCGATCAACTTATGTCAACACGAGCGTTATCAAACGTAATTTTCACCCCCCCCTCTACATCCATCCCCGACCACTCAGTGCTCGAGGGCGTTTTTGACCCCAATTTATTTTTTATCGCATCAAATATTAATCTGGAGATGAACAAAAATCCGAGGGTCGAGATGGAAAAAGCGTTTAGAAATTTTGCGGGAAAAAAACTCCGTGCAAACAATCGTAGGGTCCCTTGTCTATTTCGCTTTGCGAGACCCTGATACGATCCCGTTTTATGCAAACACTGTTTTATTGCGTATCGATTTCGACCGGGGCTTACCTTCAATTTTTTTTTATTTTTTTTCTGGTCGCGATCCGGCCTTTTTTTATTTTGCTTTCATCTTTACCGATATGTGATTCGATTGAGGGACACGCTCCTTGCGAATTTATTACATTTGTGAGCGATTTGCTGGGTTACTGGATTCTGTGCCGCTTTATAAATTGAATTTATTCAGATGAACCTATATAATATTTAAGTAAGATAGCATACCATTAATGCATATGTTTTGAAGATATAAACCATTATTACAATTATTTATTACCCTTAACAAAAAAAAGTTTCAGTGTTTTAGCAATGCATCGTCGAATTTTTCTGGGTTGTGACTTTCTCTTAACGCTTCTGTGAAGCTAGAAATTTGGGTATTATCTTGCTCGCTTTCAAGTGATCGAACATGACAATAACTCATCTACGAAAACCTTTCTAACTGATTAAATATTGTCTTCATAGACGTCTTATGCATGAGAAGAATAACAAGAAGAGAATCAGATAATCCTTCTCTGGTCTTTCTTCGCTTCAACGATCCGTAGAACCGTTATGAGGCTGCAGATTGTTTCCATTGATTCGATATCCACTTCTACTATTTAAAGAATATTATATTCATTCTTCAAGTGATAATTTATTATTTCCTTTACCTTATTATTTTCCTGCCCTCTATTAGTAACTTTAACCTAGCCATGCCGATTGAGTCTATTTGAGACCCCAAGTTTTTGATTTTTCTCGAATAACTCTTTAAATATAAATCTTACATTTCACAAAAATTTTGTATTTGTCTAAAAAAAATTAAAGAATAATTATAAACGTCGCCCTTATTGTCCGCAATTGCGAAAGAATAAATAAAAACAATAATATACGCTTCTATAGCTAACGAGCGTGATGTTTTTTCTCGCTCGCAATTGATATAATGTGCCGAGTGCGAGTGAAACCGTGCAATTGACACATGCCGCGAGAATTCGGGGATCGTGGCAGTCGACGGCGTGTCTTAGTCTGCGGCGGGACATCGTCCAGTGTGACTGTCATTTATGCGTCATATTGATTAGTAGAAAAATCCACAATATCGTCAAAATTACTATTTTTATTCTAATAATATTCCATTTTTAAAAAAAAATGACTAGAAATTGATGAATAACTCATCAATATTTTGACTTCAAGTGTTTATGGTATATTTTTCAATATACATAGACCCCATTCGGACGATGCGATTGGTTTCGAGCCGCCGTATTGTATTAATAGTCATTCATTCTGAAAAATATTCTTGAATCATCTGCAACTGAGTATATATAAATTAAGAAAACATGTTAGAAAATTAGAGAAAATATAATATTATATGTAATTGACTCAATTATCATTAAGATTTTGGCAAAAAATCAACAGTTCTACGACTATCTTAATTTTTAAGATGGTAATTATTAATAAGTTATAATATATTAATAATTTTCTGTACAAAAAAATATTTAGGTTCAATAAAAAATTACGAAAAGTTTTCGTTTTTCTCAAAAACCCATAATATTTATCTATTTCAAAGTAATCACTATGAGATTTTTCATACATTTGTGTCAGAGTTTTTTCAATCATTGAAGCAGTACTCTTGGAACGTAATTAACGTTTCTAAAACGTAATATTTAAATGTTTAATTAGCTTCCTAATGACAAAATTACATTCATTAGAATTTTCTTACTCCGAAACGTAGCTTGTCTTTCGAATATAATAGCTAAGTCAATAAAAAGCGTATATTTCTTGCGACAGTATAAATTAATCGCAACTAAACTAAATATTTTAATGCCATCTTTCCTTCATTGAATAAATAATTATAAACAAATAGCTCAAAATTCAATCCAACTGTAATAATATTAAAATTAACCAGTGTCGTGATTTGACACTGGGAGGAATATTAGTGTGAGAGACTCATTCCATTTGCATCTATCCATCGTAGTCAAATAATGTTCTGTAAAATAAAGAAACGGTTGTTAAACAAAAAATAATAGAAATAAAATATATAAAAAAAATAAATAAACCTACTAATCGCTATTTAACCTTTTTGTTGAGAAGAAATTTCTTGAAATGATTCAGTTTATTGTACTTTAAAAAAATGGAGAGATTTAATATAATATAATTATTATTCTTAACATAATTCATCCGCGTTCGCCGACTTAAATATTTCATTGCCGGCGCATTCGAGAGCGGAAAATGGGTTTTCCGCCACGTACTAAAACCCTTCATTACACCATGCACAATTTTTAGATTACACGTTTAAGTTGTGGTGTACCGTGGTAAATCCGTGATATTTAATGGCGAATACAACACAGTGTTCATAAAAATAATTTCCCACGGGTGGGATTGAATACATTTCCTTATTCAGAGCCACCCGGCTCCCGCGAGAGTAGTTAAAATATTTTAACCTCTCGCATTTCGAAAAAAAAATATTTTTCCCGGTGTCCAAAGGAGGCAATAACGTATTTAGGCGTAGGAAAAAGTGGCGACGATTGTTTCGGCGGTGTGATATTGTAGTAAATTAGGGTTTGGTGCCAGTTTTTGTAGGTGGTAAGCGGCTCACGGCGAAATAAGCTGTCAGCGGCAGACGGCACCTGCTCATGAAGCTCCAATTCGCCCGACGCCACTCGACGCTACTCCACATTTTCCATTTTCTCAGCTCAGATGTGTGGATTGGAACACCCACTCCGGCGCCCGGACTTAACGACTTGTTTTTGTGTTGTCACGAATTTAATTTTCTTGATAATTATCAATGTTAACAAATTCACATTAATTTTACTTACAAATAATAATTATTCATAAAGCTGTATTAAAAGCTCATATTTTTTTATTGAATAAAAAAATACTTGCAATATGCAATAACAATACCAAAGCTTTACCTTTGTCCTATGTCATATCCTTAACCTTTATCGCAATGATCTACCCTATAACTAAAGACTGCTACAATGTTTTATACAATTTTAATAAATTAATAAAGTAAAAAGTCCAGGAATAAAACTCAGCTGAAAATCTATGATTTCAGTAATAATTTAGATATTGAATAAAGCCTTTTAAGGATTTAAAGATTAGATAAGGATTTCTCTATACAAAACTAAAATCTACAAAGGCTACAGCAGTGGTTCTTAACCGGTGCACCGCGAAAAAAATGGGTAAAAACGAAAAAATACGCAAAATAGTGAAAACCGAAAAAGTAGTTGGCGAAATTATGAAAGTCGACGAAAGCTATTTCACTCTTGCGTTTGAGGTCTCTAGAATTAGTACGGATGGTGCTCCTTCAATGGTAGGTTAAATTAAAGGATTTGTTACCCTTGCAAAGAAAAGAAACCCTAATATTATATCTACGCACTGTTTTTTACATAGAGAATCTTTAGTATCGAAAACATTAACAGCGGCACTAAAATTTGTACTAGATCAAATTGTAAATATGGTGAATTTCATAAAATCAAGACCTTTAAAAACTCGCATATTTGAAAAACTTTGCATTTCTATGGAAGCTAAATGTAAGTCTTTGCTTTTTCACACTGAAGTCAGGTGGTTATCTAGGGGTAAAGTTTTATCTAGATTCATAGCACTTAAGAATGGTTATTATTAATCTTTTTTTGAAATGAAGGTATGGATGATTTTGTTAAATGTCTTCAGAATAATGATTGGTATACTAAAGTAGTATATTTAGCAGATATTTTTAATTACTTAAATAACGTTAACACAAGCATTCAAGGAAAAAACGAAAATTATTTGTCATCCATTGACAAATTGTCAGGATTTAGGAAAAAATAACTCTTTGGGAAAATCGAATAATAGAAAAAAAATAGATATGTTTCCTTCACTCGATAATAGATCATTTAACTTTATTAGAAGAAAATATTGCACATATTTTTCCTTCCTTAAATATAGAAAATTATGACTGGATAAGAAATCCATTTGCTACAATTGATACACCGTATTGTGGATTTTCATACGCCGAAGAAGAAGAATTAGTCTCATTGTAGACTGACCGCACTCTAAAAATTTAAATTTTCCGAAATGACCATGGAGGACTTTTGGATTTCTGTCCAAGATGAATATCCAGCTCTTCGCATGAAGGCACTGAAAAATTTGTTACAGTTTTCATGTGAGCTTGGTTTCTCAACAATAACTAATATGATAACTAAAAAACGAGAAAGACTTACAAATTTAGACGAAGAATTGAGGGTAGCTATATCAAATATTCGTCCGAATATTTCTGATATCTGCAAAAACCAACAAGCTCAGGTATCCCATTGATTGATTTTTGATTGATAATATAAATTACATTTTATTAAGCAGGACTATTTTGGTGGATAAAGGTCAAAGGAAATGACCCCTTCTAGATTTCCTTCACCTTCAAATATTAATACAAATATTTTTAATAAAACGCGTATAAATATAAAATTGTTTCTAAGGAAAAATTTACTAACTAAATTTATATTCAATATTAAACATTTTTTTTATATAACTTAACTTAAAAAGAAAATATGTTCAAAAAATTGTATGTAATTTAGTATGTAACTATTATTTTTTTAAATAAATATGTAACAAAAATTATGTCCACATATTTTTTTGACCTCTTAATTCTGGTGCACCGCCATTTTTTTCCATGATTAAAAGTGCACCGTGACTTCAAAAAGGTTAAGAACCACTGGGCTACAGAGTAGCGAATAGCCGAAATTTGTAAGAATTAAAATTTAAATATATTTTTTTTATTGTGAAATTAAAAACTAAACAACTAATTCAATACTTTAACAGATTCTTCATAGTATAGGTAGTTAGAGGTCAAAGGTCTAATCTGATAGCTTTTTCTTCAGATTTATTATCCTTGATAATTGTATCAGTCCTCGATAAACAGTTTTAAAAAGGGATTCTCCACTTTCAATACATGATCAGTTTTATTAATTATTTTTTAATATTTTTCTGTGCATTCGTCGAGTCTTTTTTTCCTGATTTTCGTAATTTATTAATAAAATTCATAATCTTATTTTATAAGCAATCGATATTTGTTCTCACATCATTTAACCTAGCCGTGCCGATCTGGTATATTGGGGACCCCAAGTTTTTGATTTTTCTCGAATAACTTTTAATACAAATACTACATATCACTTTTTTTAATTTGTCTAAAAAAGTCTAAAAAATAAATATTTTAAATAATTATTTTCCTTTGTTATCTGCAATTGCGAAAAAAATAATAATAACATCATTCGCTTCTGATACAATGTGCTGAGTGCGAGTGAAACATCAGATTATGAGGCATAACATGAATAACTATTATTATTCTTTGAATAATCTATTTTTGTTTTAAATGTCAAGATATTGATTAAGAATTCATTGATATATTTATTTGAAATGCTTGGGGTACTTGAGTAACCCCCTTCGGATGACGCGGTTTGTTTTCGAGCCTCCGTGACGGACGGAATGTTTAACTACGGGCAATTAGTTCTAATACTGGACAGCATAAATTTTTCGGAGAAGAAAATAAATGTCTAGAATGATTATTTATATACTAAAATAGAACAGCAAATAGACAAATTAAAAATAATAATAAATGTATAATCCATTGAAAATTATTCCAATTTTCACACTCGTGGAAGAACTAATAAATGCACTTCGAACTATTGTACTTAATAAATAAATGATTGAAGAAGTATTTCTACATCAAAGACTGTTGTATTTGTCTCTTAATATATTTTTAAATAATATTCTGAAAGAATTCGACTGGTTAATAGTGATTTTAGCCCATTGTCTCAAAAAAAATAAAAAATACAGATTAAATGTTAACTTCGGGATTTATTTATTTCTCATTAGATTCCTTATGAATTATTCATTAAATAATTCATTTCACTCCAGATATCAAACATATTACAGTACAGAATTAATTTAATACGATTTCCTAAATTGAATATTCAGTTGCGAGTGCAATTCCATTCTCATTATGAATGCATCAAACTAGCGACTTGCTAGTAAAATTCAAATTACGTAAATTGAAAAAGATAGATTGGATATTACGTTTCTCAGAAATACGGCCATCTAAAGAGTATGATATTTCATAGAATTTCTAATGTGTATCTACAAAAAATATGTTTTATTCAATACGGAATTCATCCGAGGCCTAACCTTTCCGTAGAAATAATTGACGTGCTTGTTGACTCGAAAGTGTATTGCCTACCATTGCCTTTGATGACATTTTTGATGTTAGGCCATTAGCTAAAATGGCAAAACAGTTCGTGACTAAGTCAGCGTTTCTCAACCGTTACAAACGGTAGGTTAAAATAAATCGCAGATAAATAACAGTTATTTAATAATATTTAAACAAAAAAAACAAATTACACTCTTCAGTTGCATTGTTTTCAATGTTGCAGAAGTGCAATTACGCGCTGTAACAAGTGTCCTGTGAAATTGGCCAGCGGGACAAGTAATATAAAATTTAATTGATGGAACCGAAGCCCGCTTTTTACAATCGGGATCGCATCCCGGGTTCCTGGCAGATTACATGCACTCAATGTGGGGCTTAGGGCCCGTTCCGACAACGGTCCCAAACAGTTTGTCAGGATTGAAATGATAAATTTCTAAGAGCTTACTTGCAATTTGGCCCCGGCATGGCAATGGAAATATTTGAAACACATGCCAGCTGGCAATGCCACCGTGTAAACTTGAATTCAAATAAAAATATGATCCAGAGTGAATTTGCAGACACAAAGAACGTGCATACAATAAAATTTGCATCATTTTTTATTTTTATTTTGATGGACATGTGTGGAAAATTCCTGTAACACATATTCCACTCTAAGTTTTTATTTTCTATCGTAGATTTCTCTCTATTTTACAACGATAATAAAAAAATATATTATATTAGACAACACACAAAAACAATGTTGCTAAAGACGGCTCGTCTATGTACACTGCAGAGCTGCAGCACCCCCAAAGAAATTGAGAAAAAATATTTTTAAATAATAATATATATGTATCTATTGATTATGTATACGAAAATATTGAAAATAATTTGTATTTACTAATCTGGTGTGTGACTACGCAGGCAGTGTCCGCGTGGTAAGTACGCTGCCTACTCGTCAGCGCTGTCGGAGTCGTGTGTAAGATGAACGCGGGCTGGTAGCGGAGTGCGGAGGGGGGCCTCCGCGCTAGGCGCCGTGTTGTGCTGTGACTTACTGCAGTCATACTGACTCACAGTAGCGCAGTCATACTGATTCACCGCTGCTTTGAACTACTTATTTTATTATTATTAATATTATATTTGTATCTAGCTTTGGATCAATAAAATGTTAATAAGCAAACGTTTCCAAATTTTGCACATCAAATTCTTTGTTATAAATTCTGAACTATCGTTGAATATTGATCAAAGTTTGGTTAATACAATAAAACAACGCTCGTGCAGAAGTCTTACAATAAATATCATCATAATTGATGAATTACATTTTTAGTAATATATTGTTTTGTGTTAAATTACACTCGGACCTCGTATAACACGGCCATATGGTTTCACAAAAACGTCGTGCAATAGAAAACCGTATTATGAGGTTTACACAATATTAGGATGTGTTCCAAAAAAAAAATTTAGGGTAAAATATATCCTTTATTTTTTCCTTTAAACATACGTTGATGTACCCTGCCCTGTTGATCAATAATTGGTCTAGTCTCGATACTTTCGCTCCTATTCCTTCTTTCTAGGGGACTCCTCTCCGAGAAAGTCTTTCCCATGATGAAAGGATCGCTATTGGGCGATCGGGCTAACAATCACTTGTGACTTGCTACTTGAGACTCGTTTTGGGCAGATTCACAGGCATACATATGCACATGTATGCCTGTAAATATCTATATATGTGTATGTCTGTGGTCTCTCGCTACTTGCCACCTGTGACTCATTATAGGCAGATAACGTCTTAGAGAAGAGATTAAACGAATACCGAGGCAAACCCCCACCTTCTTGCCTGGACACAGTCGAGAGGGTAAAATCCGATACCAACATGGTAGAAGATCTAGTCCAATGCCAGCAATGTCCAAGAGAGGGAAACTCTTTACAAAAAACCGCATACCAAGACGGTTTGGGTCCCCGTGGTATGGACACGAAAGGGGAGCCCTCACGTCACGTGTGAGACTCAGGTTTCTTTGGCCTCGACTGCCATTTGATAATTTGGTAAGACCCATGTCCTCAGCGTGTGAGAGCTTTGTAGCTGACAAATGATGATGATGATGATGATGTGTCAATTGCTCGTCCGGGCTACCAGCGTCGTGTATTAGATGGATGCGGGGGCGGCAGCGGGGTACTGGGGTTCTCATTGCTAAGCGCTGGGACTCCCGCCCCGTCATTTTTTTGAAATATACTTTTTTTAAGATCAGTTATAGGTTTTAATTATCAGCAAGACGCTGACTTTAGCGTGTAAAACATAATATGTCATCATTATCATAATTTGCCAACCACGAGACACTCACTCGCTAAGCGTATGGACCAAACCGTCTTGGTATGCAGTTTTTTGTTAGAGTTTTCCCTCTCTTGACCTTAGCTGGAATTGGACGTGTATCTTCTATCACTGTTGGTATCGGATGTTACCTTATGTCCTAGCAGGTAGGAGGAGGTTTGTCTCGATATTCGTTCTCATGTTCTTAAGGCGTTATTAAAAGTCACAAGTCGTATTTTATAATAAGTGGCCACCTTTGTAAATCCATAATTAAAATAATAGTTTATTGGCCAACCCGAAATATTCATTTATTGCTTATATTGAAGTAGCTGCTTGGGTACAACTGGGTCATTAATCAGGGTAGGTTTATCTAACACAGAGGTGGGTAACCTATGGTGCATTCGCTGAACGTAGTAAATTGTAAGATTACAAGTGACATATTTCAACTTTCCAGTCTGGAATCATTGCATGGTAAATCATGGATCAGACATATTTGAAAAAGTAAATCAAGTCTACAAAAATTAATCATGCATTAGAGACCAAGAGGCACTGTATGAAAACACTTTAAATATATAGACCAAGCATTTTATATGATATTAAAAAATATCCATTTTAATAAAATCCTAAAGTTCATTCATAGATGAATCTTTTTTAAATCGATCCTTTTCTTGTTCTTCTTCGCTTCAATAGTCAAAAATGCCGCTATGAGGCTACACACAGTCTGACCCAATATTATCTGCTAAGATGAAGTGAGCTAGTTGTGTCCGAAAATATAATAACTAGTACGAATTTGGAAAAAAGATTACAAAGTTTAAAAATGTTTGTTAGGACCATACTATTGATTATTTAAATAAATTAAATCTAGTTATCGTAATAATTAATATTAAATTCAAATTCAATTAATTTTGTTCAGTCGCTCTTGCGTGCATATTATATGTACACAGAGATCCGAGTGGAGTCTCTCGGATTTGTGCAGATGAAGGCATTGCTCCAAACCGGAGCGAACGAGTGCATCGGGAGAGGGTGGAGAGGTTCTCGTTCGGGTCAATGGCTACGTCTCCGAGTGTTTTTACCGATTCCCATTGTGGAGCAGAGAGCCTGAGTCGGGCTTGTCCCTTCGTCGTTATTTCCGCACTCATCTCCCACAATGGCCACTAGACACGGCTCCTTTCTAAAGCTGGAAAAATAGACTGAAATCAACTTCAAACATCTGAAATTGGAGCATTAGATCCTCGAAAGAAATTCAATTTGTATTAATTTCACGGCGAAATAATTCTTTGACCTCGCCGAGATTCGCACCGGAGCTTGTTTATATTCAAGACAATTTTATTCAAGGATTTTTGGGTCAAGGTTGCGTGATAGCGTCTGAGAGATCTCTGAGGATTATGCAGCGAATATATTATTACAAGTTTGAGAATAATATAAACAATAAATAAATTCTGTCGTCCATTTCATGAGCAGTCATAAACCGAGAACGACTGAAGTTGACGTTTAAATACACACTGCGGATTTGACGCATGGACTTGTCTCCATTTTCCGTCGAGAAACTGTAGTTAATGTCGGCCATATTAATTGTTGGTTTCGACAGTGTAATGTTTAGACGACGAGTTTCATCCCTCTGTCCGGCCATTAGGCGGGAGGACTTGAACTTTATAAAAGGGTTAAGGGATAATGACTTTTTTATTGATTGTGCGGGGCGGAAAGGGGTCTGCGGTTCGGAGAGATCTGGCATATTTTCGGAAAATTTCCCCGAAAAATTTGCTAATGGCTTACAAGACGCCGGGCACAAATTTGAAAATAATTTCCATACATCTATTATACAATTAAATATAAAATATTTACAAAATTAATTTACATATTCTAATTCATAAAATATATTAATTAATAATATTGTATGAATTAGAATATTAATTAATAATATTCTAAT